>CM067508.1:32358261-32385683 GCA_034509495.1 Acestrorhynchus altus
GGCCATCAAATTCTATAACTCCCCCCTTTAATGGGTGACCACTACAAACCACTATGGTTCACATGTGCAAATTGTTAATTTTAAATATCCATGCAATAACTTTGGATGTTCATACAGTCATATGAAAAAGTTTTGGCACCCCTATTAATCTTAATCATTTTTATTTATAAATTTTTCGGGATTTGCAACAGCTATTTCAGTTTGATATATCTAATAACTGATGGACACAGTAATATTTCAGGATTGAAATGAGGTTTATTGTACTAACAGAAAATGTGCAATATGCATTAAACCAAAATTTGACAGTTGCAAAAGTATGGGCACCCTTATCATTTTCTTGATTTGAATACTCCTAACTACTTTTTACTGACTTACTGAAGCACAAAATTGGTTTGGTAACCTCATTGAGTTTTGAACTTCATAGCCAGGTGTATCCAATCATGAGAAAAGGTATTTAAGGTGGCCAATTGCAAGTTGTTCTCCTATTTGAATCTCCTCTGAAGAGTGGCATCATGGGCTCCTCAAAACAACTCTCAAGTGATCTGAAAACAAAGATTGTTCAACATAGTTGTTCAGGGAAAAGATACAAAAAGTGGTCTCAGAGATTTAACCTGTCAGTTTCCACTGTGAGGAACATAGTAAGGAAATGGAAGACCACAGGGACAGAAAGGCAGAAAAGAAGAATGGTGAGAACAGTCAAGGACAATCCACAGACCACCTCCAAAGACCTGCAGCATCATCTTGCTGCAGGTGGTGTCACAGTGCATTGGTCAACAATACAGCGCACTTTGCACAAGGAGAAGCTGTATGGGAGAGTGATGCGAAAGAAGCCGTTTCTGGAAGCACGCCACAAACAGAGTCGTCGGAGGTATGCAAAAGCACATTTGGACAAGCCAGCTTCATTTTGAAAGAAGGTCCTGTGGACTGATGAAACAAAGATTGAGTTGTTTGGTCATACAAAAAGGCGTTATGCATGGCGGCAAAAAAACACAGCATTCTAAGAAAAACACTTTAAATTTTACCCACTGTAAAATTTGGTGGAGGTTCCATCATGTTTTGGGGCTGAGTGGCCAATGCCGGCACTGGGAATCTTGTTAAAGTTGAGGGTCGCATGGATTCCTCTCAGTATCAGCAGATTCTTGAAAATAATGTTCAAGAATCAATGACGAAGTTGAAGTTAGGCCGGGGATGGATATTTCAGCAAGACAATGATCCAAAACACCGCTCCAAATCTACTCAGGCATTCATGCAAAGGAACAATTACAATGTTCTGGAATGGCCATCCCAGTCCCCAGACCTGAATATCATTGAACATCTGTGGGATGATTTGAAGCGGGCTGTCCATGCTCGGCGACCATCAAACTTAACTGAACTGGAATTGTTTTGTAAAGAGGAATGGTCAAAAATACCTTCATCCAGGATCCAGGAACTCATTAAAAGCTACAGGAAGCGACTAGAGGCTGTTATTTTTGAAAAAAAAAGAATCTACTAAATATTAATGTCACTTTTCTGTTGATGTGCCCATACTTTTGCACCTGTCAAATTTTGGTTTAATGCATATTGCACATTTTCTGTTAGTACAATAAACCTCATTTCAATCCTGAAATATTGCTGTGTCCATCAGTTATTAGATATATTAAACTGAAATAGCTGTTGCAAACCCCCAAATATTTATAAATAAAATGATTAAGATTAATAGGGGTGCCAAAACTTTTTCATATGACTATATATATGTATAGCCATTCATATCATAGCCATTGGCTTTTTCATAAGTATTTTAACATGTTTATATTTTTAACATGTTTATATTTTCAAGAGTTTATTCTGTTGATTCAAAGTATTTTAGTAATAAAATAATAATAATAATAACATTTATGCTATAATATGTGCAGTCATTTTTATCCTCCTGGGGGTGCAGTGATGACTTTACAGGAGATAAGTTAAATGAGGTTGTTATTCGTTTATAATAAGTTGTGGAATATTATGGTACTGTAATAATTTTCCACTAAAATGCTCAAATTATCACCCAACAGTGTAGAATTAAACCATTGCTTGATGTCAGGATACCTAACCTGTGTTCATTCATGCTTCATACTGAAGGTATGTCTGCTGTTCTTAGTAAACCTTAGACACTGTGTAACATGGTTGGAATTGGTGGTGGTGGAGATCATTTCTTTTTTTAAATGGTAGAAAAAAGATTGGGAAAAGCTGGTCTAACTAGTGTAGTTGACTAAAATGTGCCCACTGTTCAAATTTGTTCTTAGTGTCTGGCTCACCAGCTCAAACGGCTGTGGAGGAGAGTAACGTAACCTTAGGTGTGCTTAGGTTTTTTGGGCTTTTAAGCAGGTTTTTAATAATAGAGCTGTTTATATAGGTGGCTGTTATGTTACTTTTCCCATATAAATTGCTGAACTGTTGTTGAGCTACTGCAAAACTACTGGGTGATGATTTGAATGTTTCTCGTGTCCTGTTTGCTAAATTGCAGGTTTGTCCAGTGTGTTTCTTTATACACCTGCAAACATTTGATACTTGCTAATGTTGAGCTCGTGTTCACAGTCCTTAAATCATATTTCTCCTTTTCTCTAGAACTAAATAAACAGGGTCCCTGTTTTTCCTACAGTGCCACATTTGTCCACTGAGAGGTGCTGTTGGATTACAGATTCGATTCGTTTTTAAACTAGTCTCTTTTAGTTTGTCTGGATTTATGGCGGTCGTATGAATTGGATGTTTTTCTTTAGTCGTGTCTAAAAATACATAGAAAAAGGCAGTTCATAGTTTGTGTTGTGTAGAAAGGGAATCCTCGTTTGTGATTGGACAGTCAGTGAGCTCATTAGCATTTCCTATGGCTTGTACACGTGGACAGATCAGCGGCGGTGGCTGAAGGGGAGGGGCAAACGCTTACCGTGAACCATTCAACCTGTCTGAAACGGTGCTGCAGCGCTGATAGGAGCTTAGAGAAGGAAGCTGTAGATTAAAGAAGCTATGATTGTCCTTCTGTTTCGTAGTTAGGAGAATTCCCTCCCTCGTCGTGATCCGTGATCAAGGGTTTGTCGGCAGGTCTTCAGCCCGAGGCCTACGTCCGGCATCGCTCTTTGTATAAGGTGGTGCTTGAGGGACGAGGTACTCGAGGGGTGATAGGTCTGGAGAAGGACACGTGGTCTAGGGTACAGTCGAAAGGGCTAGACAACCGACTGCAGGACCTGAACTGGCTCTGCGTTCACGGTAAGATGCCAGTCAGGGATGTCTTGTACAGGCATGGGCTGACCAGGCACCCGCGCTGCCCCAGACCCGACTGCACTGAGACTGAGACGCTCGTGCATGTCTTCTGGGACTGCGGGTATGCTCGGGAGGCTTGGGATAAGGTAGCCAGCTTGTGCAGGGCATTTGACCCGCAGTTTGTGCTGACCTGGGAAAGGGTCATGCGAGGGTGGTCCCAGAACACCAGGTCTCCCTTCTTGCCCCCACTGTGGCTGTTGGTGAGCATTGCAAAGCGAGAGCTTTGGAATGCTCGTACCGACTACGCCCGAAGGGGGGCAGCCCTGAGTGTTTTGGGTTTGTATAGAAAGATCTGTGCTGACTTACGTTTTAGGATGGAGCTGGATGTCATACGGTGGGGGTACCATGCGGCGAAGGAGAGGTGGAAGGGCCTCTTCGAGCTGTAACCTCACCGTCCAGTTTTTCATGGTTTTTCCAGGTGGCATAGGTCCATCCTACCCTTTTTTATCTGTTTTTAGTATTTATATCTGTCGGGGAGAAGGAGGGTTTTTAACCTTTTATTTCTTTGTTTCTTTGCCCAGGCGCGGTGGAGAGCAGATGGCCGGGATGCGGGGCCTCTGGAGGGGGATTTTACCATTCGCCATGACTGCAACTCCCCAGAGGCCCATGCCTGCACTTCCCTCCATTTCTTTTAATGTGTTGTATGTTGTTTGTGTGTTTTTAGTGGGTTTTTTAAATGGACTTTTATAAGGAAAAAAATGGACTTTTAAAAGGAAAACCCTTGTATGTTTGTATTATTTTGAATAAATATTCAAAAAAAAAAAAATCTGTTCTTATCAGTTTAATATCTGATACGTCCCCTACCCGGGGACCATATATTAAATTGATTTTTGGAACAGGGAGATGGAATAGGGGCTTGCTCCGTCCACTCCACGCATCGACCCGGTATTGCAGTACCTCCGGGAACGGTGCACCTCCTCTTTATCGGTTCAAGAAAGAATTGGAGAGAAATATTTAGCTGATCACTTTGTACAGGAGAAAGGAGTAAACGAAACTTGTGGGTCCTCCTGAGAACGGATGGAACGGTCTCCGTTCTCCTTTGACACCAGCCTGTTTTTATTTCACACTGGATTCAGCGCGAGCCTGTGTGTGTGTGTGTGTGTGTGTGTGTGTGTGTGTGTCAGAGAGAGAGAGAGAGAGAGAGAGACGCGCTGCCTTTATTTCTTTTAAGGTGGAATTCGGAGCGCCACCTTAAAAATACCAGCGGTTACCTTTTTCTGCTAGCGGGGTCAGGATTCTCTCTCTCTCTCTCTCTCTCTCTCTCTCTCTCTCTGACACACACACACACACTTTATCAGAGGGTGTGTTTAGGGAGATCGTGTTGAATCTGCTGGCGGTGAAAAAAAACTGCATTTTCTTAAAAACACGTCTCTTGTTTTGTGGTTTTTGATGTGAAAAGATTGTTGAGGTAAATGAAGAAGAGTGAAGGGGCTCTGGATGAGTGCTGTAATGTGTTTCACCTCGTGTTTGTGTTTTGCGTTTAATGCTTGTTTTCATATGGGGATATAAAAGCAGTGTGTTGATATTCACATTGCATCATGGGAAATGGGTGTAGTGTGAGTTTATGTAGAGAAAACACATTTCTGTAGTTTACAGTGGAGCAGCTGAGTGTGTGTGCTGTATTAGTTTAGATTGGAGTATTTGGCTGTATAATGAATGTGATTTGTACCGTCTCCGTGTGAAGTAGAGCCGGTGATGTCTGCTGTCCTAGTTCCGTGTAGAACTCATACTTACTTGGCAGGGTAGATACCATGATCAAGAAGGTGGTTCACCCAGGGTGAGGCTCAGCCATTGCACTCCGGTTGTGCTGACCCCTGCGAATTCCCCAAATGTGGGAATCTCGACTGCATAATTTCTGGTAGTGTGGGACTGCGTTCGCGCTCTCCCCTGATATTTGGTAAGTTAGAATCATGAAGTAATACATGATACTTGATGTTGCTATTGAGTTCAATCTGTTGACTTTGAAACATTGTTGCTTTGCTGAATAAAGACGTGCAGCTGTCAGATCAGTCAGGTGTGATTTTCCCAAAAGCTTAACACAAATATGAATTTTAGCAGGCAGAACAAGCATCACTCTGAGCACTCTCTTCCTGAGTGGAAAAAATAAACCCTTAAACACGTGTGCAAGAAACAGATTAAACATATATATTTTGCTGAGGTAAAATAGAGATAGTTGGGGTCACAACGTCTGTAATGCTGGACTAATGCACTACTGCATGCCTTAACTGGTTTAACCGAAGACAGTGTGGATGTAGAAAGGGTCGTAGCTGGTGTAACATTAACTATTTATATAAAACCTGTAAAAGAGCTCTCACAGGTCAAGGATAATGTGATCTTTACCTGTTAAGAGATCTTACAAGCCTTGATCCAAAGAATGCATGAACGAAAAACCCTGTACTAACCTTGAACTTCGGAAAACAATTATTTTTCTTTTATCTAACTTTGTAAGAAGATGAATTTTTTACAGCCATATCTTGTGATACACTCTCCTGCAGGTCGGAATAAGGCTTTTCAGCGTAATCAAGTATTGACCATGTCAGCCTTTTGACAACTGAGAGCTACTTCAAGGATACTGAGGAATATGAAGGGCTACTTGTTTGATACAAACTCTCTGAATTATTTACCTTTTAATTACATGATGATAATAATAAATATTATATGTGTGACAAGACTATCTGTTTTCTGTGTGATATGAACTCTGGGGTAAAAGTTCAGCATGTACATAAAAGGTTTTTGCTCATAAATGTTTACAGGTGTTATTGATTCCAGTGTTTTTAGAACATGTCCTGTTGGCAACAAACACAGTCCCTGCGGGCACAGTGTTGGCTACTCCTGGTCTACATTAGTTGGTCTGGCCGGCTGTTTATCCAATCTGCTCAATGCCTGTGTCATGTCAGTTGGTGCAACTGTGTTTTAATGTTAATGGTTGTTTTTCTCCACACCTGATGATTACCATATGTTTTGTTGTTTCGTGCAGGTTTCACCTGTCCGTACTTCAGCATAAAAAGGATCATTTTGATGGCAGCGTGAAAGATCAACAATGGACCTCTGTGATGAAAGTGAGGAATGATGGCCACCAAGATGTTGGAGACATCAAGTAGAGCGCTATGCATCGGTCACTGTTGATAAAAGGTGACCCTTTGCTGGTGGTGTTGAAGAGTGGGCAGGTATGTCTTGTCAATACAGAACTGCCCTACACTTTGAGGATGGTGCAGTGCATGCCCGTGCTACATAACGTCATTAAACCAGTCATTATGCCTATGCATGATCAACACAGGTTTAATATCCCATAGAAAAGAATGCAGAGGCTCGTATCTCTGTACCCCAGAACTTCAATGACCTGAGCGCTGCCCTTCAAGAAGAGTGGGATCCTATGCCTCAGGAAACAATAAGTCGACTTGTGAACAGCCATGAGACGTCATTGTCAAGCTGCAATCGATGCTGAGGTTCAGTAAGTATATTGATTTGCACATCATGTTCTTTTAACATATTAGGCTAATGATTGGTCAATATTAGTTAAGTCTGTAGCAAGAGTGGTGAACTCCAGTTGTGGCATAGTTTTGTGCTTTTACTGTCTGAATGTATGTATGATATATTTTTTTGAAAAATTGCCTCACATCCACAGAATTGCATTTTATTAATGAAAATATTTTAAACATACAATAACTGGCTGTACAAACATTTAAAGAAATGAACCTCAGTAAGAATAACTCATGCACTTATTAAACTAAAATAAATATTTAATAATTTAATTTAATATTTTTAAAATGGTACGGTCTCTGATATCAGTAACTGAAGTGTGCATATTTTATATATATACACTCTAGCCTGGTACTTCACTGTTTGTGAACCCTTTAAAATTTGTATATATTTCTACATTTTCTAAAAGTATGCAGAGGTCTACAGTGGGGAACATATAAGTATTTGACATACATGAGTCTTTTTTAATAATGCTACAATGAGTAAACTTTTTTCACATTTCTTGTTACTTGCTGTGTTGAACACTATGTTCATGTTGCGCATGAAATGGGCAACAGAAAACTATAGTGTTCATTGTTCTGTTTAATCATTCAAGCATAGATTGTTGTCCAAGCAAGTGCTTTTTATGCCCTGGAGAAGTAAAAAAACAAAACAACACAAATAACAAACAAAAATGACCCTTGCTGTGCTGGCTGGCTTGTCCAGGTGCATAGACTTGGTTGAGCAGGCAGATGATTGTTTCCTCAACTCCTAGGCAGGGCTAGACTGTGGGTCAGACATGATCCAGAACGAGCCTCTCCATGGTCTTAGGATAGGATAGAACTTTATTGATCCCTTGTGTGACTCCCTCCCGATCCACGATCAGACACAAGTGGTTTTCTTTATACGGGTTTACTGAAGTGTCTTCATATGAAGCCTCCACCTCATCTCCCTCAATCAGAACTGATTGTGACTTTGGTCTGGACCTCCCAAAGTCAATGACCAGCTCCTTGTACTTTGAGGTGTTGAGCTGCAGATGATTCCTGTGGTCCCTCACCAGGCTCCGATACTCCTCCTCACTATCCATCCCTGATACACCCAACTATGGCTGTATCATCAGCAAACTTCTGAATGTGACACAGCTCTGAGTTGTAGCAGAAGTCTGCTGTGTACAGGGTGAAGAGAACAGGGGCCAGCACCATGCCCAAGGGTGCTCCAGTGCTGCTGATCACAGTGTCAGACGTGATGTCCTTCAGCCTGACATACTGCGGACTGTCTGTGGCCATTTCATGACCTTGATATTCTTCTCATGGAGCCTCTCCTTTGTTTCCTTGGCTGTATGGTTTTGGATAGTTGTGTGCACTTCAGGATTTTAAACAAATATGTCTCAGTGTTTCACCAATGGTTTTTATGGAGACTGTGTTTCCAGCTGTCTTGAGATCATTAACCAGCTCCTCCCATGTAGTTCTTGGCTGACTTTTAACCTTTCTCATGATCAATGAGACTCCACAAGGTGATATCTTGCATAGAGCGCCAGTCCTAGGTCGATTGACAGTATTGTTGTACTTCTTCCACGTTCGAATAATTGCACCACCAGTTGTCACCTCATTCGGCTTCTTACTTAAGGCTTTGTAGGCCATTCCAGGTCAACAGTTCTGTCCCTGACATCTTTAGACAGCTCTTTAGTCTTGGTAATGGTGAAGATGTTGCTGAGTGTCACTGAGTCTGTTGGCAGGTGGCCTTTTATACAGGTGACAATTTGGGACAGGTGTCTCTCAAACAGGTAACAAATTCACTGAGATTAGGGTGTGTCTGTGGTCTGTGGGAGCCAACATTAGTGATGGTTTTTTACGGGATCAAATATTTATTTCCCTTTTTTCTAGATTTTCTCACTGTTAAAATGAAGCCAGTCTAAAATCATAGACTGTTTAATTATTTTTTATTAGAGTACAAACTTTCATAATCAGTGGGGGATCAAATACTTGTTTCCTCCACTGTATATACAGTGTCTCCAAGTAGTATTCAACCCCCTGCACATTTTGTAGGTTTACACATTCGGAATTAATAAATTCTGCTCTTGTTCAAAGTTTGAAGGCTCTAACTTATTTGCAACTTGTTAAATTTGCAAAATGTGCAGGGGGTTGAATACTACTTGGAGGCACTATATATATATATATATATATATATATATATATATATATATATACCAAAAATAAAGAAATGTTTTCAGCCAACAAGTTTCAAATATCACTTACAGAAAAAAAAAACACTTACTGTACTATTCTGCTGTTTTCCAGTTTCATAACACTTGGTCCTTATCATTATTATACTTCTTGAACCTCTTCATCAGCACTGTTACATGTGAACATGTAATTTGTTTTTATGTTGGTATTTCTATCTTTGTGTTTGTTTTTGTCCTCTTGTTTCTTGCTGCAGGAATTGTCAGTCGTGATTAGGCCTTCCTACACCTCAGCCAATCAGGTCATGACACACCAGCCTGGTGACCCTAAGGAGGATGGGCTTCCAGTCATTCATATTCTGTAGCTTTAGTGGATACACATTCCTTAGGAGGCCCTGAACCTTTAAATGATCCTAGTTATCAGCTTTTCGTTACCCAAGGTTGTGTGTCACTTGCAGGGGATGAGGAAAATAAATATCCTGTGAGTATCCTTCGTGATACGGGTGCTGCTCAGTCAGTTGCACTAGCTGGGGTGTTGCCTTTTTCTGACCAGACCTTCTGTGGGTCATATGTCTTATGTCGCGGTATCACTATGAACTATATAAACACTGTGCCCACACTGAATTTCTGCAGCCTTTAGCTTTACCACAGGAAATACACACCATTTTACTATTGTCTACAAAGTTAAGTTAATAAAACTCCCACACAACACTTGTCCCAAACATTTTCATGATTTGTTTAAGTAAAGCGGAAGTGTAAAGTAAACACCCTTTCCTCCATTCTCTTGCCTCTTTTTCACGTCATCTCGTTTCAAGTGCTCCCACTCGGACCCCAACAAGAAATAAAACACCACCCTGTCCAGAAAAGGAGGGGTGATGTGAGCACCCCTGACAAACACCAGATGATCTGCTCAAGAAAGCTTGTGGTTCCATTTCTCTAGTATGAAAATGCTTAGGGATGTGACAAAGTTCGAATTTGCATTCGAAGACAATTTGACGGATGTTTTAGGGCCAATTTTCTTCAAATGCAGATTTGAAATTCATATTTAACAGAACCGTTCATACTGTCTGAGGGAAGCAGATATAAATACAGCACTTTAATGGGACAAAAGCGAAAAACAGTCCATGTAAATAACAGGCCGGAAGCGCGGCAAGAGAGCCGGAGCCCGTGCTAGGCTAATGGCCAACAGCAGCCGACCGGCCATACCATCCGTTCTGCTCTCCAACGTCTGGTCCCTGGAGAATAAACTGGATCACATGAGAATTCAGCGGACAACCCAGTGCGAGTTCAGAGACTGCTGTGTGTTCGTTTTCACGGAGACGTGGTTAACGAACTGCATTCCGGACTCTGCCATTCAGCTGGACGGCCTGGTCTCCTTCCATGCGGACCGCGACGCGGACCTATCCGGTAAGACCCGCGGAGGTGGCCTGTGTGTCTACATCAACACTGAATGGTGTAACAACGCAATGATGGTCTCAAGCTACTGCTCGCCGCTCGTGGAGTTTGCTATCATCAGAGCCAGACCCTTCCATCTGCCCAGGAAACTGAGCACTGTGTACATCGTAGCAGTGTACGTTGCACCTAGCGCTAATACCAATGCTAATGCTAACGCGCTCTGTGAACTATACAGTTCCATCATTAAATTCCAGAACTCACACCCTGACGGACTGTTCATTGCTGCTGGAGACTTCAACCACAGTAACCTGAAGTCTCTGCTGCCCAGCTTTCATCAGTATGTGGATTTTCCAACCCGGGGGGCTAATGTGCTGGATCTTGTTTACACAAACATTCCCGGTGCATACAAAGCTGAGCCCCGACCCCTCTACAGCTATTCGGATCACATCTCTGTTATGCTCATCCCTGCATACAGACCTCTCATCAGACGTGCCAAATCAGTACAGAAGCAAGTGACAACCTGGCCTCCAGGAGCCATCTCTGCTCTTCAGGACTGTTTTGAGCACACTGACTGGGACATGTTCAGAGAAGCTGCTACATCTGGTGACTCCATCAACCTGGAGGAGTACACAGAATCAGTGACTGGCTACATCAGCAAGTGCATTGACGATGTCACTGTCTCCAAAACCACCACAACAAGCCCCAACCAGAAGCCGTGGATGACTGCAGAGGTACGTGAGCTGCTGAGAAACCGGGACAAGGCGGTCGATAAGGCAGGCCTCAGAACAGCTAGAGCCAAGCTCTCCCGGGGCATCAGAGAGACAAAGCACACCTACGCAGAGAGGATCCACAACCACTTCAAGGACACGCGGCGCATGTGGCATGTGGCATCCAGACCATCACCAACTACAAGCCCCCTTCTCCTGCTTGTAGTAGCGATGCCTCCCTCCCAGATGCACTGAACACCTTCTACGTAAGGTTCGAAGCACAGAACTGCACGGCAGCAAGGAAGACCACACCTTCTCCAAACAACCAGATACTGCACCTGTCCTCAGCTGATGTGCGGAGAACTCCACTCAGAGTCAACCCACGGAAAGCCCCTGAACCATACAGCATACCTGGCAGAGTGCTCAGAGGATGTGTAAAACAGCTCGCTGATGTTCTCACGGACATCTTCAACATTTCTCTGAGCATTGCTGTTGTGCCAACGTGCTTCAAGACGTCCACCATCCTTCCTGTGCCAAAGAAGTCATAAGTGTCCTGCCTCAACGACTACCGTCCCGTTGTACTTACTCCCATCATCATGAAGTGCTTTGAGAGGCTGGTCATGAGGCACATCAAGAACCAGCTCCCCTCCTCACTGGACCCACTGCAGTTTGCGTATCTTCCAAATCGATCAACAGACGATGCCATCTCAACTGCACTCCACCTGGCTCTCACCCACCTGGACAACAAAACTGCTATGTCCGAATGCTGTTCATCGACTTCAGTTCAGCATTCAACACCATCATCCCTCAGCACCTGATCGGAAAACTGAGCTTGCTGGGCCTGAACTCCTCCCTCTGCAATTGGGTCCTGGATTTCCTGACTGAGAGACCTCAGTCAGTCAGGATTGGTATCAACACCTCCAGTACCACCATACTGAGCACTGGTGCCCCCCAGGGCTGTTTGCTCAGTCCACTGCTCTTCACTCTGCTGACTCATGACTGTACTACAAAGTACAGCTCAAACCACTTCATCAAGTTCGCTGATGACAACTGTCGTTGGCCTCATCAGCAAGAACGACGAGTCAGCATACAGAGAGGAGGTGCAGTGGCTAACAGACTGGTGCAGAACCAACAACCTATCCCTAAACGTTGACAAAACCAAAGAGATGGTTGTTGACTTCAGAAGTTGTTGACCCAACACACCCCTCACACATTCTCTTCACTCTGATGCCGTCTGGCAACGATATCGGAGCATCCGAGCCTCCACCACCAGACTCTGCAATAGCTTTTTTCACCAGACAGTCAAGACTCCTCAACTCACTGAGACAGAGCTGAAACTGAACCCCACACCATTCTTCACACCACATAAACCACACCAACACAAACACTGGACTGTAAACCACCCAGCACTCTATACACACACACACACACACACACACACACACACTCGGCACACAGAGACTGGATCATCCCCATCCTATCAGCAATATTTGCTGCACACCAAGAACTACACTTCTACCTCAGTAACTGCTGTTATCATGCACATCTAGATGTACAGTATGTTACATACACTACCGTTCAAAAGTTTGGGGTCACCCAAACAATTTGGTGTTTTCCATGAAAATCACACTTATTCACCACCATACATTGTGAAATGAATAGAAAATAGAGTCAAGACATTGACAGGGTTAGAAATAATGATTTGTATTTGAAATAATTATTTTTACATCAAACTTTGCTTTCGTCAAAGAATCCTCCATTTGCAGCAATTACAGCATTGCACACCTTTGGCATTCTAGCTGTTAATTTGTTGAGGTAAGCTGGAGAAATTGCACCCCACGCTTCTAGAAGTAGCTCCCACAAGTTGGATTGGTTGGATGGGCACTTCTGGCGTACCATACGGTCAAGCTGCTCCCACAACAGCTCAATGGGCTTCAGATCTGAATAGCCTTCATTTCTAAGAACAAGAATAGACTGTCGAGTTTCAGATGAAAGTTCTCTTTTTCTGGCCATTTTGAGCATTTAATTGACCCCACAAATGTGATGCTCCAGAAACTCAATCTGCTCAAAGGAAGGTCAGTTTTGTAGCTTCTGTAACGAGCTAGACAGTTTTCAGGTGTGTGAACATGATTGCACAAGGGTTTTCTAATCATCAATTAGCCTTCTGAGCCAATGAGCAAACACATTGTACCATTAGAACACTGGAGTGATAGTTGCTGGAAATGGGCCTCTATAAACAAATACACTCTATACATTGCTAATGTGGTAAATGACTATTGTAGCTGCAAATGTCTGGTTTTTGGTGCAATATCTACATAGGTGTAAAGTTAGGACTAGTTTAAAGTTATCTTCATTGAAAAGTACAGTGCTTTTCCTTCAAAAATAAGGACATTTCAATGTGACCCCAAACATTTGAACGGTAGTGTATCTCTTGCACCTTATTCCCACCACTCATCTCACTTCTTTGTACCACTCGGGATTGTACTGCCCTGTCTTGTCTGTTGAACTGTGTCTTATTTATTGTATTTATTGTACTGTTTGCACTTTATGTCGTCCTATTGTATTGCTGCTCCATGTTGCACCTTGGTTCCGGAGGAATGCAATTTAATTGCACTGTGTACCTGTACTCGGTTGTAATGACAATAAAAAGCCTTGACCTTGACCTTGAAGGCAGGCAAGACAATACCAGAATGGAAAAACCAGGGATGAAGTAGAAAAACAGGCAAAGATCAATAACCAGTAGATTAAATACAGGACGAGACGAAAGGCAGAATGGGTTAAACACGGACATACTGATAACGATAAGCATGGATAGCGCGCTGAGGGTTACGAGGCAAAGCCAGACATTGAACAAGCTGAAAGGCTGGGAAGGTGAGTGTGTCACATGATCAGTCAGGTGACAGACTGAAGGATTCTGGGAATTGGAGTCCGGGGAGACTGAGGGGTGCATGACACATGCACGTTGATTTCTGCCCTGCAGGTCATCTTTTTAGAGACTGCCAATGTTTAATGGTGAATGGCTCACAGACCCACACTTGATTTTAGGAAGTGCACCGCACTCCACATTAAGTATGTTGTGACCACAACAAAAGGGAATCGGTGATGAAGGTCTGGATGGGTGTCATACCTAAGGATCTTAAAGTTCCAGTTTTCATAAATGTTTACAAAAGTATTTTTTTCACAAAAGAAAGTGTCACTCTTTCAAGTAACCCAAGGTTCATTGTGTCTCTTGCACAGAATGGGGGAAAAGGCGAGCCAAGTTCGTGGTGATCCCAAACAAGTTTGAGGGAATACAGCCCACCCTGCTCTCCAGAACAAGCTTTAAGGTTTGGCGTGGATGGCCGCCCATGAGTTCCTTCTAGTCTGGGCCGTGATGCACTTCAACGTCCTCCCCCATCTTCCCGCAGCCAGGGAATAGTGCGCCCGAGACTGTGTGGTACATGTCCTGGGAGTGCAGTGTGGTGAGGGAACTGTGGGCCTTTACTGGCCTCCTGCAATGCCCGAGCCTGTTGCGGTGAATGGGGTGGGCCAGAGCATCGACAAGCTGCTTGGTGGAGAATTTACCACAATCTGGCTCCTTCTTATGAGCATGACATCTGCCCTGTTGACTGCCGGCAACCTGTGGTGCAAAAATGCCAAAGGAGGAGCATTGAGCAGAGATTGAGGATGTTCTCAGTGACTTCTGGGTCCAGGGTGGAGTGAACTTGATAAGGGTTGTCTCTGGTCCTGGACAATGCAGAGCTTTTAGTCAATTTTATGGAACAACTTCTTCTTTTTTGGACTTCATGGGACCTTTTATTCACACATTGATTTTACATGCCATTTTCAAAAATGCACATACACTTCACCAGAAATGCATTTCAACCTCAAACTTGAATTCAGATTTTACCTGAAGCTGTTTTAAATGTTTCTGGTTTCATGTACAGTGTGGTTTCAATTGTTCTGATACAACTGATATGAAAAATAAAATGTCAAAAAAATGTATGTGAAGTTGTGCCAATGAATTATGACTTGTTTTTTTTCTCTTTACTTGCTGTGTGTTTTGTCATTTCTTATAGGTTTCACTTGTCCGGTCTTCTTTTTGAAAAAGTAGGATCATTTTGAACACTACTGTATTATCAATGACATTTGAGCTTGAGATTACTGAATAAATTATAGCAAGTTCACCACTACAGTTTAGACTATTTAAAAGATATCACTGAATAAGAAAAAAATGTCATAAAAGGAATCAAGGTACAGTGTAGCCGTACCATATTTACAGCTACATTAAAAATATTAACAGCCAAACTGCCTACAAAAGAGGTGAAATGTTCATTGCTGTCATGCACTCTGTTGTCCAGACCGTTTGAAAGATCATCCCTCTTTGTGCGACAGAGGGTATTTCCCCAGTGGGTTCTGTACAACTGGTTGGACTGCTGTGGATGCTTGCCATGCTCCTCTTCCTCTTACCAGGGTTCAAGGACCCTGTTCCTCTACTCAGTGGTAAGAATTAACTTGTTCTCAGTCAGGCCTATCTGCACAGTTTTGTCTTCATATTGTTTGGGAATTTTTAAAGACTTAAAAGTTGTTGGATGGATGTAAATCAATGCATAATGAGCTGTTCAGACAAGTATTCAAGTAAATGAAGGACAGTGGGTTTTTACACCGACTGTAGAGCAAATTAAAAACAGCTGGAAGTTGCATTACAAAGCTAGAAGCCAGAATAATAAAAGCACTTCTGACCTATCTACAGTTGTGTTCAAAATAATAGCAGTGTGTTTAAAAACATTTAAGCACATTATCTTTATAGTAGTTTTTATTTCCTAATATTTAGTTGAATAACCACAGTTTTTTAGAACTGCTTCACATCTGTTTTGCATAGAGTCAATCAACTTCTGGCACCTGTCCACTGGTATTTCAGCCCAGGATGCTTTGACTATATCCCACAATTCATTTGCATTTCTTGGTTTTGCCTCAGAAACGACATCTTTGATGTCACCCCACAAGTTTTCTATGGGATTAAGTCCGGGGATTGGGCTGGCCACTCCATAACCTCAATTTTGTTGGAATGGAACCAAGATGTTGCTCGTTTACTTGTGTGTTTAGGGTCGTTGTCTTGTTGGAACACCCATTTCAAGGGCATTTCCTCTTCAGCGTAAGGCAACATGACCTGTTCAAATATTTTGATATATGCAAACTGGTCCATGATCCCTGGTATGCAGTAAATAGGCCCAGCAGCACCATAATAAGAGAAACATGCCCATATCATGATGCTTGCACAACCATGCTTCACTGTCTTCAGAGTGTACTGTAGCTTGAATTCAGAGTTTGGGGGTCCTCTGGCAAATTGTCTACTGCCCTTGGACCCAAAAAGAACAATTTATCTGTCATCAGTCCACAATATGTTTCTCCATTTCTCTTTGGGCCAGTTGATGTGTTCTTTCGCAAATTGTGTCAGCTTCAGTACATGTTTTTTTTAACAGTACGGGGACTTCTTGCTAATAGATTAGCTTCACACAGGCATTTTCTAACTGTCACAGTACTCACAGGTAACTTGAGACTGTCTTTGATCATCGTAGAGCTGATCATTGGCTGACCCGTTGCTATTTTGGCTATTCTTCGTTCCAATGGAATGGTAGTCTTCTACGTGTCTCTGGTTTTGCTCTCCATTTTAAAGCATTGGAGATCATTTTGGCTGAACAACCTATTATTTTCTGCACTTCTATATAAGTTTTACCCTCTCCAATCAACTTTTTAATCAAAGTTCGCTGCTCTTCGGAAAAATCTGGAACGACCCATATTTCTCAGGCTTTCGAGGATAAATGCATGTACAGCATGTGCTGGCTTCACCCTTAAATAATTTTAGGAAATAAGGGATAAATTAATGGGAAATGCACTCCCTTGCTGACACAGATGAAAACAGAGTGAACATACTTGGTGATGCTGGTCAACCAGCTGGGCATGTTGGCCAACCATGTTGGCCAATCAGCTTGGTCCAGCTTGTTCATAGTAGTGGTACATGTTGAGCATGTAAACACAAAATTTCTGAAGATTGTTGAGTAGCGTATGTCTGTAAACACCAGGTCTGAATGTTGAATTGAAATGAATTCAATAAATCAATCAGTCACAGTTTATTTATATAGTCCTTTATACAACAACGGAGTTAAGGTCTCAAAGCACCTTTACAGAAATCTGGGTCCAAGCCTCAAGTGAGCAAGCCAGCGGCCAAAAGTGGCAAGGAAAAACTCCCTCAGGCTAGGAGGAAGAAACCTTGAGAGGAGCCAAGGCTCAAAAGCAGAATCTGTCCTCCTCTGGTCGACACCGGATAGCACAGACATAAGGCATAAAAAGTTGGACAGCGATAGAGAAGTGTAGCTTGTAGTGGGAGCTGTGTAAATGCAATGGAAATGTGAGCAGCATACAAGTCTTTCTGAAAAACCTAATTTAAATGATTATAGTGGAGACAGGTGTACAGTTGGTCAGACACTACTTTTTCTAAGATCTTTGCTAAGAAGGGAAGGTTTGTTATCGGTCTATAGTTAGCAAGCTTGTGTGGTTTGAGATCTAGCTTTTTCAAAATTGGATTAATAATTGCAGATTTAAGTTATTTGGGCATGTGTCCTAGGCTATAAATCCAACTATTGCAGATTCATCATCAGAAAATGAGAGAGAAATCAGTTTCCTGTGGGGAACTAGTGTTGGTAACCACGTTGTCTGACACAAAGCGTACATACTGTCTGCCAGGACACAAAAGAGGCATCTACTTCCATATCTGTTTACTTGTCACACAGGAGAGAAGGTCGAGTTTTACTGATTGCACTGGAGAAGTCAAACAAACATCCCACTCCCACAGTGCTGGCTGACTTTTCCAGGTGAGTGTATACTCGGTTGAGCAGGTAGATGATGACTCCCAGGTAAAACTGTTCTGTCCTGCAATCCTGACAGAAACTGACATTTTAACAGCTGTGATTTTGATGAGACCAACTGAAAGTGTATAATTTAGATTCGACAGTTGAGAGAAAGTCGTTTCATATTTACACCTCAGGCATTTTTTGCAGAAAGCATAAATGTAACTTGTCTGCCATCTGGTGCTGAAAATGTGATGACCAACTACTAAATCTGTAGTTCTAAACAATTGACCCATGACAAGTTTTAGTGATTTACAATGTATTGGAAAGAAGTTTATTCTTTGTTAAAGAAGAGAGAGAAACAAAAAGAAAAAGACTTTTCATGTCAATTCATAAGACATGTTGACTACAGAATTGTTTCATAAATGCATTCATTTTATTATATTTGCATGATTTTTAGTGCTCTTGGTTATGTGCTCAGGATAATGCATTTCACAATAAACTTGCAAGCGGCCTTCTGAAGGACTTGCTTGAAGTTTTTCAAATGCAATGGCCTCCAAGCTCCATCGCTTGCAAAACACGGGCATGTACAGAATGCTTTTTTGGTCGCCAATTTATATATATATATATATATATATATATACATTCATACACACAATTAAAGAGAAATGCTAATAATTGTAACATAATAATGGCCAAAAGAAGGCTTGAATATAGTTCATAGTCAATTCCAGTGATGGCTCAGTGTCGAGTCAGCACATTGGTGGGTGTTGATATAATGTACTTGAAAACAGAATGCTTCCACATAAAGACGACAGTGGATGATAAACTGTGCACGTACATATAATCACGGACAGTTGCTCTTTTGACACGGACACAGGTAGGTGGCTCTTAAAAGAGCCGTTGGGTGTTTAGAGACAATGTCATAGCGCTCCGTTTAAGCGCGCTCTCCGCGAATACGGCGAGCCAGCTGGATGTCTTTAGGCATGATGGTGACTCTCTTGGCGTGAATGGCGCACAGGTTAGTATCCTCGAACAGACCCACCAAGTACGCCTCGCTAGCCTCCTGAAGGGCCATGACGGCCGAGCTCTGGAAGCGGAGATCGGTCTTGAAGTCCTGCGCGATTTCACGCACCAGGCGCTGGAAAGGCAGCTTGCGGATCAAGAGCTCGGTGGATTTCTGGTAGCGACGGATCTCCCGAAGAGCCACAGTACCGGGCCTGTAGCGGTGAGGCTTCTTCACACCGCCGGTGGCTGGGGCGCTCTTGCGAGCAGCCTTAGTGGCCAGCTGCTTCCTGGGGGCCTTGCCACCAGTGGACTTACGGGCGGTTTGCTTGGTTCTTGCCATGACGTCAAATTTCACCCTTCCTGGAGAACTAAAGGAAACAGAATAAGCGAGCGAGTCTAGAACGGCCCATTTAAGCTTTTGAAACGCTCGCCGATTATTGGGCGTCTTGAAAGAGCCCACTTTCTATTGGGCGGTCGGCAGTGCGGCGGATACACGCTATTGGTCGTCTTCTTTTCAAACCGCTAAAAACTCACCACCCGTAGTGGCGGGCACCTGGAAATCAATCGTTCAATATAGGATAGGATAGAACTTTATTGATCCCTTGGGAGGGTTCCCTCAGGGAAATTAAGGTTCCAGCCGCAACATAAGTACAGTACAGAAAGGTAGAACAAGATAATTTAGTAAATAAATACTATATAAATATAAAGAATATATAACATAGAGACTATATTACAATATACAATATATATAAATAGTGCATGAGAAAAAGTAGAAAAAGAGTCCAGTAGGAGGGGGTATTGCACTTCTAACTGTGTATTGCATTGTTATTATTGCACTTGAAATGTCTATTGCACCAAGTTCAGATGTGTTGCCCCCCCCCCCCGGAGAGTTGTACAGTCTGATGGCGTGCGGGACAAAATAGTTTTTTTAAGTCTATTGGTTCTGCACTTGGGAAGGAGCAGTCTCTCACTGAACAGGCTCATCTGGTGGCTGATGACAGTGTGTAGAGGATGACTGACATTGTCCATAATGTCCAGCAGTTTTTTCAGAGTCCTCTTCTCTGCCAGTTTCCCATTGTGGAGTGGGTTAAACAGCACATACTGTGATAAGCGTTTGCGGAATCAGAAACAGAAACCATGTGTTATTTGAACGTGAATGTCAATTCAAACTCTCCTCCCTGTCTGTCTCACACACACAAACTCGAAAGATCATCGTGTAGGTTATAGATCACGTCTATAACCCCGTCTGTATTGCTCATATCATTACAACATGAAATACATGACCTCTCGGAGACGACATTAATTGACTACCACAGCTATAATAATTATAAGCTTTATTTTTACGATATTTGAGTTTTGACGAGAACATAAGCTCATTTTTATCGGAAAAATTGGTGGCTCTTAAAAGAGCCTTTTGGTGCAGAAAAAGTAGCAAAGAGCGACAATTTATTTTGCCTTGGCCGCCTTCTCGGTCTTCTTGGGCAGCAGTACAGCCTGGATGTTGGGGAGTACACCACCCTGAGCAATAGTGACTCCTCCAAGCAATTTGTTCAACTCCTCGTCGTTGCGAACAGCCAGCTGCAGGTGACGGGGGATAATACGAGTCTTCTTGTTGTCGCGGGCGGCGTTGCCAGCCAACTCAAGAATCTCAGCGGTGAGATATTCAAGAACGGCAGCCAAATAGACGGGAGCGCCGGCGCCGACACGCTCAGCATAGTTGCCTTTGCGCAGAAGCCTGTGCACACGACCCACAGGAAACTGCAGTCCGGCGCGGGAAGAGCGAGTCTTGGCCTTAGCCCTTGCTTTCCCACCAGTTTTACCTCTTCCGCTCATGATGACTAGCAGACGTGTTTGAAGAACACAGCTGAAATAAAATTCAGCAGCTGAGAAACGCTGTTAATATAGCAAAACCGTCCGCGTTTCTATTGGATCAAAGTTACGCGCACTGACAGCCAATTGCATGTGCCAAACTCTTCTGCACCGCCCTCGCCTTTTTCTCTCCCCCCTCTTACTCCGTACAACCGCGTGCATTTGAGACGGAAATAAAATTGACATTCCCTTCTCCAGCCCAAATCAAGGAAGCATATGATAAATCCAATACAACAACCTGTTTATGAAAATGTCAATGTGCTGTATTACACTCTCCACAATAGGATGCTACGTGTGAGAACTAGTAAAATACATTAGATATGACGTATTCGTTCTACGTTTGTCCATTTGCAATGAACAAGAAAAGCAGCTCTTTGGAATGCAAGTGTGGGTAGCTCTTAAAAGAGCCGTTGTAGATGAGTGCACGGCATGGACGTTTACTTCTTCTTAGGGGCAGCCTTTTTTGCTTTGGCAGCTTTGGGCTTAGCTGCTTTGGGTTTAACTGCCTTCTTGACTGATTTTTTGGACTCTTGGTCACCTTTTTGGGAGCCGCCGTCTTCTTGGCCTTCTTGGGACTTTTCGTTGCCTTCTTAGCGGCTGCTGCAGGCTTCTTGACCTTCTTGAGGGATCTCTTGGCCACGCTTGGCTTCTTAGCTGCTACCTTCTTGGGTTTTTTTGGCGGCTACTGGCTTCTTGGTGGCGGATTTCTTGGCTTTATATAGGCTTCTATAATTGGTACTTTACTATATTACCTCCATCACAACTCAGCAATGGTTCTTTTACTGGCATGTGGTAACAAAACTAACGCCATTGTAGCCCCTTAGGGCACTAACCCTATTCATTTTGACTTTGTTTCCTTTAAAAGTAACATTATTTACATGAAATAATCACATGTCATGTATTGATATCTTTATGGAAAGACATTGGCTTCTAAAATGTGAAATTACTTGATGTGTAAATACTATCAGAAGTTTAATATCTTAATGGAAGTGACCAAGTTATCAAAAATTAAAATTTGAATAAGTTTGAATATACTCTCTCTCTCTCTCTCTCTCTTTCTCTTTTTATTACCATAACCTTTTTGCATTCATATTATTACAATGTTTGTAACAAACATATATCCATCAGCTACCATAACCTCTGTTAGTGTGTTACAGCCTTGCATGTGCATTTGGAAGAATGCCACGGTATTATGGGAAATGTAGTGCCAAAACTGGTGTAGGACAGGACAGAATTTTTTTGATCCCTTGGGGGGGTTCCCTCAGGGAAATTAAGGAGTGTTTTTAGTTCTGTAATTCTGAAAGAATTGATTTTTACAGCCATGAATTTGATAAGATGACCTAAAGGAACTGAGATTTATCGTTTGGACTCGTCAATTGAGTGAAAGCAGTTTTGTCTACACCTCAGACATTTGTCTGTCATTCAAAATGTTATTCATCAATTTTCTACAAACATTCATTCACTGTGTTCCTTTGAGACAAGACAGTAAAATACTGCCTAATGCAACTTCATTAAGCAATGCATCAATGCCAAACTAAGTTTAAGAAAGGAGTAATGTCCCTACCAAACTTTTTGGTATGGCTTTCAATTTAAACTACATCTAAAAGCCTTCATAACATTTACTTCAGTTACTTGCATGTGTTTGGTCTGGTTCTGAAATTACATCACATCTGTAGTTTTAAAAAATTGCATATTTCATAATGCATGATGTTCACATGTCAGAATACTGATTTTTATTCTTTGAAAATGTATTACAGACATAAATGCAACTTTCTTTTAAATAAGCATCTTGCATTTCAGGAGTAATTTGTTTATAGTAAAAATTCCATTAAATTGGTTTCATTTAGTTTTCATAATTAATGCAAAATTATAAATGTATAGCAGGACTTTAGGTGACATGCTCAGGATAATGCATTTCACAATAAACATGCAAGCAGCCGCCTGAAGGACTCGGTTGTTGTTTCTCAGTGATGGAGCTAGGACTCCATTGCGTGGTCCACCTAACAAATCCCAACGCATGTAACACATTAACAAATATATAATCCATTAGCATCCCATTACTACATCTCTCCTAACAACCTGACTATATGACGCCGTCCTTATCTAATACCATGTTACAGCTGTGACGTCACAGGAACCGACTCACACAGAAACAGCTCTTTCAAGGAAAATGTGGGTAGCTCTTAAAAGAGCCGTTGGGGTTGAACAAGTCGCTTTGACCGTTTACTTAGAGCTGGTGTACTTGGTGACGGCCTTTGTGCCCTCGGACACGGCGTGCTTGGCCAGCTCACCGGGAAGAAGTAGGCGCACAGCTGTCTGGATCTCCCTGGATGTGATGGTCGAGCGTTTGTTGTAGTGAGCCAAACGAGAAGACTCACCGGCGATGCGCTCGAAAATGTCATTAACGAACGAATTCATGATACCCATCGCTTTGGAAGAGATGCCGGTGTCAGGATGAACCTGCTTCAAAACTTTATACACGTAGATGGCATAGCTCTCCTTCCTGGACTTTCTGCGCTTCTTTCCTCCTTTGCCGGCAGTCTTGGTCACGGTTTTCTTAGAGCCCTTCTTCGGGGCAGACTTCGCTGGCTCTGGCATAACACTTCGCTTTGCGTTCAACTCATAAATGACGATGGTAGACCACAGGCACCCAAATTATACAATCCTGCATTCTCAATAAACAAAGTCCCGCCCCCAAAGCTCATCAAACGATCATTGGACAGCACTTGTCCGCTCGCTTATCCCCCGCCGCTCCAGCTTTCGCTTTGTTCGCCTTCCCGCGCTTTCTCATGTACCCTGTAGAAGACACAAAACATTTGACCACAGCGGCGTGGAGAGTCTTATTACGACACTACATTAAAGTAAACAATACAAGATATCTGATCATGTTTACATGTTCAGATGGAGATTTTATAATTTTTATAATGTATATAAATATATATAAAATGTATATAAACAGCATACAATTCTAAATAGTATTGTTAATGTGCTATAATAAGCCATTTTAACAAGACTAGGTTAATTTTATAGCTCTATAGATAAGCTAAATAGTAATATATAAGCTAAAATTAGCTTTCATCAAGATGTTAATAGGACAAGTGACTCATAATTACTAAGGAGTAATTATTAATAATTCAGTTTCTTCCTGGCATACTGCTCCTGTATTGGATTTTGTGGGTGGCTCTTAAAAGAGCCGTTGGTCTTAACGTTGGTCGTTCAGAGCGTTTAACCTCCGAAGCCGTACAGAGTGCGGCCCTGACGCTTCAGAGCATACACGACGTCCATGGCGGTGACGGTCTTCCTCTTGGCATGCTCGGTGTAGGTGACGGCATCCCTGATCACGTTCTCCAAGAACACTTTCAGAACACCGCGGGTCTCCTCGTAGATCAGACCGGAGATACGCTTGACGCCACCACGACGAGCAAGACGGCGGATAGCCGGCTTTGTTATACCCTGGATATTATCCCGAAGAACTTTACGATGACGCTTAGCGCCTCCCTTTCCGAGTCCTTTTCCACCCTTGCCTCTGCCAGACATGGTTTGACCTTCCTGTTCGACTGCTGCCGCGACAACAACTACAGTGGTAGGACGTAGGGTTCGCTTATTATACGCATCTACAGGACCTAGTTGAAAACCAAGAACGAGAGGCGGAGTCTACAGCAACGCGCGCCAATCTCAGGGTCCAACTGCTGGATACTCGAGACGCTGCAAAGCCAAATGAGCATATTACAAACGACTTGGAAACACACATATATGTATATAACTAGTCCACCGAATGGACAGATATAGATAAAAAAAAGATCATTATCTAAATAAGTGTAGATAAACCCTCTGCTGGTAATACAACTGAGATAGCTCTTGATTTGATTAACGGTTGCAATGATTGTGGGCTTCATCTTAAAAGAAAGAAAAAGAATAAGAAAAGACAATCTATTAATTAGTGCAACACTTTTTCCAAACTGACTGAAACTGCAAACAGTAGAAACAAGTATCCAAGGATATTCAGGGTCAGTTTTGGATCGGCAACAGTAGCTTTACCAAAACAGCCTAGCTTTACAGTCATGTTGGAGAGGCAACAATTCATACGTGAAATAGCTTGGCTTTAGGCCTACAGATACTAGGCCGGTACCATCTTATTCCTTGGGTCATTCCAGATTACTACAAGTATAAAACCCACAAAGGCTACAAATCTTCATAATAAACTTCACAATACAATGTTTGATCCATTATAAATGGACAGGGGCACACAAATATATGCATAATAGTGCACCTGCTAAGTCATGAAATTCCCACTCCTGCATCCGAGTAGGACATACCGTTTTCTATTGTAAAGCATGCTACCTATGGATAAATTGAAATGGCTGTCAACAAGACATAGAGCACATGACTGACTCAGGTGTCCATCGGTGCATCCGTCCGCGCAGCGAAACTGGCCCTTGACCTGGAATGATTAAATGCTGTGTGGCCAGGTACCACAAGTAGAGGGCCTTAACTGTACCCATTTGCTTGCCAATCAGTTGTAGGGGCACAACATCTGGTGAAAATCCTGTTGAAGTGATTTAAACAAGAAAGTGGGTGTTACTTTGACATGGATGAGAACTGAAGACT
Source organism: Acestrorhynchus altus (assembly GCA_034509495.1). Taxonomy (NCBI): domain Eukaryota; kingdom Metazoa; phylum Chordata; class Actinopteri; order Characiformes; family Acestrorhynchidae; genus Acestrorhynchus; species Acestrorhynchus altus. The sequence continues at coordinate 32,383,590 of CM067508.1, forward strand.
TTTATGTGCTCTTTCTTGATCAGCTAAAACCAGGAAGTCAATCTCCCACCACACTCTCAATACTGGCATTTCTGCATGAAATGTTTCCTTTGCAACATAAAAAAATACACAGGCCCTTTAATTGGCCTGTGGTTGTGACATTTTACTAGTTCAATGACTTTTACCTTTTTAACATCTGTTAATGCGTTACAGCCCTGCACGTGCGTTTAGAAACGCTGCGGCATTATGGGAAATGTAGTGCCTAAAGTGGCTTGTAGTTCTACCCAGCAATCCCGAAAGAAATTATTTTATGCCTAAAAAGAAAAGAAAGTCTTTTTTAAGTCGTGGATTTAGTGTGGCGCAGTCCAAATGTACGTTTGTGTGTAATGTCCCCCCTGAACATGAACAAAACGCTCTGTACAGCATGTCTACAGCTAATGGCTATACCTCAAACACATAACCATACGCTAAAAATAACCGCCATTTCTGGTTCCAACCCTGCACAAGCTTTGGGCATCATGGGAAATGTAGTGCATAAAGAACTGTAGCGTGTAGTTTTCAAAATCGAAATTGCACATTCTTACAGCTGCTTCTACCAAAAAAAAAAAAAAGAATAATAAAAAGAAAATAACAGTACAAAAAAAATAAAGGAATAAAGGAATAAGCAGAATAAACATTTTAAATCAATAGAATCAACACTTTGGACACATATACATGTTAAATATATATATATATATGCAAAAAAAAGCCAATATATATGATATGAAAAAAAATAAACATGAACATAGTAGTGTGTGCCCTACGATGGGTTAGTGCCCTGTCTAGGGTTGTTTTCCGCCCTTGCGCTTAGAGTTGCCGGCTGGGCACCGGCTCACCCGTGACCCTATTCAGGAATAAGCGGTTCGGAAAATGAATGAATGAATGAATCAACATGAACATCCATAGTTTGCACAGATAAATTAAATTAACAAATTGGACAAGTGAACCATAGTGGTTTGTGGTGGTCATCCCATTAAATTATAAGTGTAGTGCACTTTGGTGGGATGAGACTTCCACTGAAAATGCTCCTGTGCCTCATCAATGTTTGGTAGATTAGGTGGGAGACTTTGTCCATAATTGCCTGTAGTTTAAGGGCTGATCCTTTAATCTTTCAGAGAGAGAGAGAGAGAGAGAGAGAATAATGGACTAGTGATACAAACCTAGCTTGGTATGATGTGAATAATAGTGAATAATATAATTTTAGAATTTGGTATATATTAACAGAACAATAACATGGTGAAGGGAAACAAGCAGCAATGTGCATTTAGAATTATAAGTGTAAGTTTTTTATTTAAACCTCAAATGTCGTATTAATGCACTGGAACAGTTTCAAGAGCTGTAATTAAATATATATATATATATATTGTCCACTAAATACACAAAGTACTATCAGGTTTTGGCCACCAGATGCCGCTAATGTCCACTGTGTTAAGAAGCTCAGAGTAATGAATCTTTTTTCGATACATTTAGGAAAAAGGCTTCAGTGCTTCAGGAAAAAATAGGTTGAAAGATGTGGGAAAAACTGTCTTTCCAAATGGTAAACCTGAGGCAGATGACAACTGATGAGTTACATCACCATAGGTTGAAATATGTGGGGAAAAACGATCTTTCCAGTTTGGTCATTTAGGCAATGGTTTTCAATTTGCTCAGACCTCAAACTAACATCTCACAACCCTGCAGACTAGCTGTTAAATGTAGGAGTCTGAAACTTTACCTGCATATGGAGAACCTTAGACTGATGAAGGCTGATGAGGTACATCTCCATAGGTTGAAAGATGTGGGAAAAAATATCTTTCCAATTTCGTTTTGTACGCAAAGGTTTTCAATGGGCAGAGCTCAAACTAACATCTCACAACCCTGCAGACTAGCTGTTAAATGTAGCTGTCTGAAACTTTAACTGCATATGGTAAACCTTAAGCAGATGACAGCTGATGAGGTACATCTCCATAGTTGATGTGGGAAAAAGGAGCTCTCCAATTTGGTCTTTTAGGCAATGGTTTTCAATGGTCAGAGCTAAAATAACATTTTACAGGCCTGCAGACTAGTTGTTAAACCTAGGAGTCTGAAACTTTACCT
>CM067508.1:32386183-32405461 GCA_034509495.1 Acestrorhynchus altus
TAAATAATGTTACTTTTAAAGGAGACAAAGTCAAAAATGGGGGAAAACACAAAATGAATAGGGTTCATGTTGGCTGTTCTTCTAGTGCAGGGGTTGGCAACCTTTAACACCCAAAGAGCTGTGTGGACCCGGTTTCCACAAAAAATAAAACACTGGGATCAACAAATGATTTTTGACATCTAAAATGAAGATAACAGTATATATATGGCTTTTTCTTACCTTTACACTTTGTACAAAAAACTTTAATGTGTTTGAAATCCAATAAAATTAGATATTATTTATTTAATGAAAGCTTTCTGAACATTTTGCTCCTGAAGCTCTGCGCAGAGCGTCTGTAGATCGGGGCTGTAAGAAGTCACTTTCACCTTTGCAGAACTGTAACCTGTCGTCTGTGAGGTGTGACCAGTGTTTGTTTTTAACATAGTTCATAGTGGAGAGTAGCTGCTCACATATACATATATGTGGATCTGAAGATCGACAGGACTTCAAATGCATATGTCTTCATGTTAATATAGGTGTCGGGGATGACATTCCATGTTTCAAACACAAGTTTGTCCTGGAAGGTTCTCAATATCACACTTCAAGATCCTCTGTTAAGTGTTTGAATTCGGACACCCACATGCCTTTGTCAACTCTGTCAGTCAGATCCAGATCCAGCTCTGGCTTCAGATTCAGATCCGGGTCCAGATCAGGTTGATTTACACCTGCCGGGTTTTGGCGGTAAACCGGCTTCCACAAGTCTGACGCTTATTTTGAGCGACGCAAAATAATAAAGTATCATTTTAGATCACTATAATCTTCCAATTTAGAATGAAAAATCAAAAAATAGAATTAACGCAACAAAATACATTTCAATGAAATATTAATAAAGCATTTTCCTAAGCCACACGGAGCCGCAGTATAAGAATGAAGGAGCCACATATGGCACCGGAGCCGAGGGTTGCCGACCCCTGGGCTAGGTGATGAGCAGTTTTCTGGATAGATGGTTTCCTCCAGATATAATACTTGGCATTCAGTCCAAAAAAACAATCTTTTTTGTTAAAGAGACTGTCATGCGCCTTTTACTGATGAGTAGTTTCTGTCTAGCCACTGACTAAGGCCCTCCTACCATGATCACTCAGTTTGGACAGGTTATCAGCTCTATAAAAAGAGTCCTGCTGGTTCCAAACTTCTTCCATTTACAGATGATGGATGCCAGTGCAGCAGACCTTCCTCAATACTTTATGAATCCTCTGTATATACTTAATGTCATTAATTCTAATTAGTGTTGTCACAGAAGTGACACAGTCACAGATCAGATTGGATCACAGTTTTTAAGTCATGGATTTGATACTTTTCAGCAAAAAAGATAAAGGGGAGACCAATGTGAGACTGTAATTTTACTGTTTAATTTTGTGTTACTGCTTCGTTGCATTGGTGACTTATTTTAATAATATTTGTTCATTTATATTAGTATTTATTTTGATATGGTCTGTGTGTGATGAAGTCAAATGGAGTGATTGCCTCTCACAAATTGTGCAGAAGTCTTGTTTCTTGCCTGTTGTTGTTTTGTTTCATATTATCACTGATTTTGCTTTCTTTTGGTTTTGTTTAAATAAAATATTACCTGCATCTTTGTCCACCTCCACCTCCAAGCCCATTGCATTGTGACATGAACTAACATCCACGTGTGTACTCTTAATATTCTCTAAGGAGCTCCCATCAGCTTCATTAAGATCTGCTACACACTCCTCAATTCCCAAAATGATCTGAGGAAGCAGATACACAATTTACACTTTATTTTATAAAAAATTAAACAATGTGCCAGTGCTACATAATTAAAATTCAGGGTTGGTTTCACTTTTATTCAACGTAATTTAAAAAGATTAAAATCTAAGGACCTTTGAAATTTACTGAACGGCTTATTTCATCAGCAATGACAGAGGGGTTTCTATAATCACATTAACCGCCAAGTCAGACTCACTCTTTCCTTCAGCTTCATTAGATCGTCTCCAGGATTACAGACAAAATGATTTTGGTGAGACGGCTCATTATTTGCTCTCTCTGCAGCATAAATTAGAACAACTTTAAAAATGAGAACAGCTGTAAAAAGAGTCTGGAGTTATTCAACACAGACCTCAATTTCCCCTACCATTTTCATCAAGATTCTCAAGAATCAGCTGTTCAAATGTATTCAGTCTGTCATCTGAAGCTTCCAAATAGGTGAACACTGATTCAGGGAAGTCATTCTCCAACTGTGTGTTAAAAAAATGCAGAGAAACAGTGTGAAAAACAGTCACAAGAGAACAGAAAAATCATAAGAACTAGATGACTTATAATAGAATTCATTCACCAATATCTTCCTACAAATTCTCTTAAATTTGTTCTTGAGAAAAGTTCTGACAAAAGTCTGCATCAGGTTTACAATGTTTTTACAGTGCAGAACTATTCACACCTCTGCTCTTATAACGCTGGATCTAATTTTCCTCTGAAATTAAACAGATTCCTCACTTTAATTCTAGTGAATGTCAGACTCTTAGTAAAAATGGTGTAAGTGGAATTTCTTCTGATGAACGATTCATTCATTTATTCTAACATCAAAAAGTATACAGAAAATAAAAAAGCTTAGACAGACACAAATGTTCAATGCTGCAAAGGACAAAACTTTTGAAATACACCTTTTCATTTGGTTCAGTGAAATGCTCTTCAGGTTCTGTATTGTCTGAATCAGAGTCAGACGAGTTTAGGCTCAGCTTTTCCAGATCATCAATAGCTCGATCTATGGCATCTGATTCCATTTCTAAATAAGAACTCACACTGATCAAAGTCTGGCATTTACTACTTTCACACAAAAATCATAACATTTGGTGTCCCTACTGTGGAGCCCATTCCACTCCACTCGAATTGCGCTATTCTGCAGGAAACCAGTGGAGATGTTGTAGAACAGGTGTAATGTTGTGATGCAAAGCAGGCTTAAGTAAGAAGGCTGAAGTTTACGAATGGAAGTAAAGCCATTATTGGCAAGAAGAGAGATCTTCATTTCTTTTTTATACACACTAAGCAGCAGAGGAGAGGAGGAGCTGACAGCAGGGACAGAGCAAAGCGGTACTACCTATGTAACCTTTTCACCCCGTCACCTTTAAATAAATATATATTTGTCTGTGGAAGACCCAGCCCACCCCTCACACAGTCTCTTCACTCTGATGCCGTCTGGCAGAAGATACCGGAGCATCCGAGCCTCCACCACCAGACTCTGCAACAGCTTTGTCCACCAGGCAGTCAGACTCCTCAATGCACGGAAACAGAGCTGAAACCCACCACTCCTCACACCCACATTCACACAGGGACTTAATTGGAACTGAAACTTGAACCCCACACCACTCCTCACACCCCACACTAACAATCCTCTCACTAAAGACTTTTTATCATGTTTGGAGAGCTTTGGACTGCAACAGTATATTCACACTCCGACACACTCTAAAGGTCACATCCTGGACCTTGTCTGTTGCTCAGGTGTCGCTCCGTACAGTTGAAGAATTAACCATATCTGACCACTCTCTTCTCTCTTTTAATATTAATCTTCATCTCTCCACTATGAAGCCTCCCCGTCTCATCACTTACTGCAATATCAAGAACATTGACCTAGTCTCCCTCTCTTCCAGTATAACTGCTCACTTGGACTTCCATCAACAAATGAGCCCTGATGAACTGGTGTCATTATATAATACTGGCTTTAAGGCCAGTCTCGATTCTCTTGCCCCACTGAAATCACGTATGGTTCACGCCTGAGCTTCGGCTCCTGAAAACTAAGGGGCGACAATATGAGCGATTATATCGGAAAACTGGTTTGTCTGTTCACAAGGACATGTATAAAGAACATATGCTTCAATACAAGGACTCTTTAACTCACGCTAAATCAAACTATTATACTGGCTTAATTGTTGGTATGAATGGTGACACTAGATCTCTATATGCACTTTATAAGAAAACTTATTTCCAACTCTAAGCCATCTACCTGCACACTGGACCCTCTCCCCACAACACTGGTTAAAACTTGTCTTCCATCTCTATTTCCTTTTATTACCGCTATCATTCACTCTTCGCTCACAACTGGTACTGTACCAGCGGCTTTTAAAACTGCAGCCATTAATCCAATTTTAAAAAAACCTGGTGCTGATCCAACTGATTTTAATAACTTACGCCCTATCTCCAATCTGCCATTTATTTCAAAAATACTAGAGAAAGTAGTTGCAGCTCAGCTCCATTCTCATTTATCGCACAATAATTTTTATGAATAATTTCAGTCCGGCTTCCGCTCCTTCCACAGCACAGAAACAGCACTTGTTAGAGCCACCAATGATCTCCTTTCTGCAACTGATTCTGGCCTCATCTCTATTCTTATTCTTCTGGATCTGAGCGCTGCCTTTGATACCATCTGTCACTCCACTCTTCTCCATAGACTCTCCTCCATCGGGATAACTCATAGCAATAAAATGGTTCAAATCATAGCTTTCAAACCACACTCAGTTTATCCAGCTCAAAACTTTCACTTCTCAACTTTCTCCTGTTATCACTGGTGTTCCTCAGGGCTCTGTCTTGGGCCCCCTTCTTTTCATAGTCTATCTTCTCCCCCTTGGTAACATCTTTCGCAAATATGACATCAACTTCCACTGCTATGCGGATGACACCCAGCTCTCAAGTAAGCCCACTTCCAACTTTCCTACACCCTCCCTCACTGACTGTTTATCTGAAATTAAAACCTGGCTCTCTCACAACTTTCTCAAATTAAATGGCGATAAAACAGAGGTGCTACTTGTCGGCACCAAAACCGTTCTTTCCAAAGCAAATAATCATTCTCTCACTATTGATAATTGCTCTGCCTCTCCATCAGTTCTAGTAAAAAGAGTTTGGGTGTGCTTTTAGTAGCTCTGCCCCTAGGCTTTGGAATTCTCTACCTCCTGATTTAAGAAACTTGGACTCCATCGCTCACTTTAAATCTGATCTCAAAACGCATCTTTTCAGAACTGCCTATAACATTTGACTCTTTGCTGTTTGTTTCATTTATTTATTTTATATATTTAAAATTTATTTTATTACTTTATATAATTTATTTATCTTGTTTTGAGTATTATCTCTTTGTTTTCTTGCTTTTATGTAAGGTGACCTTGAGTGTCAGAAAGGCGCCATCAATAAATGTCATGTATTATTATTATTATTACGACTGATGGTTGTCCTATGGACAGACTCCCTACCTCAGCTGTAGATCTCTGCAGTTCATCCAGTGTGATTAATGTGCCCCTTGGCTGCATCTCTGATCAGTCTTCTAGTTCGAGATGAAAGTTTAGAGGGACGCCGGGTCTTGGTAGATTTGCAGTGGTCTGATACTCTTTCCATTACAATATGATCGCTTACACAGTGCTCCTTGGGATGTTTAAAGCTTGGGAAATCTTTTTGTATCCAAATCCAGCTTTAAACTTCTCCACAACAGTATCTCGGACCTGCCTGATGTGTTCCTTGATCTTCATGATGCTCTCTGCACTTTGAAAAAAAACCCTGAGACTATCACAGACCAGGTGCATTTATATGGAGACTTGATTACACACAGGTGGATTCTATTTATCATCATCAGTCATCTGGGACAACATTGGATCATTCAGAGATCCTCACTGAACTTCTGGAGTGAGTATGCTGCACTGAAAGTAAAGGGGCCGAATAATATTGCATGCCCCACTTTTCAGTTTTTTATTTGTTAAAAAAGTTTGACACATCCAATAAATTTCATTCCATTTCACGATTGTATCTTTATTTTTGAAGCCTGAAATGTGGCAAAAGGTTGATAAGTTCCAAAAACTTTCACAAGGCACTGTATATATATATATATATATGATTTAATGCTACAAACAGGTCAGTCATTCAGTGGGGCTGAAAACTGCCCTGTGGGAAACAACCCGCTAAAAGGACACAAACAGCAGGGAAAGAGAGATAAAGTTATACCTGAAGACTGAGACTAATCCATCTCAATCAATCCGTTAAACACGTTCATCCTGAAGCCTGGCCGGCGCCCGCGTTACTATGGAAACCACGGCTACAGGGAGGGCCAAGGGACAAACTATTGAAGCAGTTACATCCCAATCACATTTCCTAACCCCCCCCTTCTAGACTTTCTTCTGCAGACTGTAGTCATCTTCTACAGTTGTTACTCCAGATTAACGAGTTTAACTCACTACAAACACTCTACTATCACATTTACTGTGTTTTTGACTTGTTTAGGAAGGAAAGGCTAACAACCTCTTGAACCCTCAGCCATGTTTGTACCATGGTCCGACTTTTTTTCCTGCAATAGAAGCCCAGGCCATGCCATTTCCAACTCCATGCTTCACAGTATGTTTTTTTTTTGTTTTGTTTTGTGTTCAGATGTTGTGTTTGATTGAGTGTTCTAATTTTTCCATTTAACAATTTGCCTTTCACCAATTAAAAATGACATTTAAAAGGCATTTTGTCATGTATCTGTCATGTTTGGCTACCATGACTGTCTCTTCTTGTCTTCATTTTGTTTTGTTTTTTGTTTCTCTATTGTTTTCTGTTTTGTTTGGTCTCTGTCCATTTCATCCCCAGGTGTTTCTTGATATATATATATATATATATCCTTTTTTGTGTTAATGTCAGTATGTGTGCTAAGTAAGCCTGTTGGTTTTTGTAAATAGATATTCAAACCCTGTGAGTATGTTCACATCCTCTCCTCTTCAGAGCATTCTTGGCATATTTCTTTAGTTTTAAATATTCAGTTGGATTTTCTTAATTATCTTATTTCATTTAAAATACCTTAACTCAACATTGTTGTTTATGATTCAGTGGTCTATATTTTTAAATATGTTAAGAAAAATCAGTGATATCCCTGGTGTGTCCTAATTTATGACAGTAACTAACTGTGAATATTTAATCAGACAAGCATTTGCATTAGACAGCCTGTGAATAATGAACAAGAAACAGAAACAATAGCACAAGAAGAAGCACTCTAACCTGTTGCTCTGTATGTGCAAGTGTAAATATACTGAATGTGTTTGACTTTTCACCTGTGATATCCTCACCTATCCCATACTAAATAAATAAGCCTTTGCATTAAAGAAAATGATGTATGGTAATAGTTAACCCACCATCTAAAGGTAACCTCAGTAAGATAATTGCCTATGAAGGCAGTTTTTCTCTCCTCATAAACAATGAGTTCTACATTAAAAATAATCCATAGGGTTGATTATTATACTCAGTGGAACGTCTCTCAGTGCACTGGTGTGTGTTGATGAAGTCAAACCAACTGTCGATGTTTTACCAGATCCATAAGAAGCATTCACCAAGTTCAATTGCTCAAAAAGGCCCCATCAGCAAGCCTTCTCCTCTCTGATTAGAGGAGAGTGGTATCCACCCCTTTGTTAGTGGGCAAGGTGTCCAGAGCTTTTTGTCTGAGAGCATAGAACCCAGACAGGGACCAGACAGGCAGAGGCTGCAGATTTACACTGCAGATTAGACTGGTCAAAGGCAGCTTGGCTCCAAACGAAGCTCAAGTTTGGATAGTGTCCCTGTGTTTGCACTGTCAAGGGTTTTCTGTTACTGGTCTGTAGCCATTATCTGGTCACCATTCTTCAAGCAGATCGTTTCTATTCAGGTTGCAGGCTGAAAGAAAAGGTCATTGCATTTTGCAGGTCTCAACTGATAGCTCTGTGGACTCTGAGCATGGTGCACAGTGGTGCAATGTTTGGGAACTCCTTGTTAAATTCTGTTAGTATTTAAGTGGAACCCCCTACAAAAGGCTTAAAGTTTAAGATGGAACATGTATGCAAGGTAATGCAAGTTTCAGAGTTTCAAATCTTTGAAATCTTCAGACTACTCATATCTTGTCCCAACAAACAGCTGCCATGAGCTCCCCTAAGCACCTGCTTAGTACTCTGAACATCAGAGTAACATATGTCCTTAAAGTACAAAAGATAAATGAACATAGCAAAGTATTTCAGGTAGCTGTTTCCTCAGTTTGCCACATTTGTAATGGCTCAGATCTAATTGTTCTGAAATATTTTTACATCCGTTCCCAGACATTCATTTACAGCATTCTTTCTGAAGGTCTCAAAGAGCACTTAGGATCTTGTCATAGGGATCCCTCACATTTCACTAATCTAAATGTCTAAGGTTTGAATAAGAGAGGCTCCTCCAAAATCCTCAAAAAATTTAATTTACAGAAACAAGGTCAAGTTGAAAAAAGAGCTGGAAAAAAGTATTTTCAGTGAGAACTGCTCATCAAGGTTTTGCAGACTCTGGAGTGGTTGTACTTCTTTTTTTCATTAAAGAGAACAGATGGTTGGAGAACAGCAAAATATATAAATACCTACAGTACAGACCAAAAGTTTGGACACACCTTCTCATTCTCAGTTTTCTGTATTTTCATGACTATTTACATTGTAGATTCTCACTGAAGGCATTAAAACTATGAATTAACAACTGTGTAGTTATGTACTTAACAAAAAATGTGTTCATTCATTGAGGCCTTCAGTGAGAATCTACAATATAGAAAATACAGAAAACGCATTGAATGAGAAGGTGTGTCCAAACTTTTGGCCTGTACTGTGTGTGTGTGTGTGTGTGTGTGTGTGTGTGTATATATACACACACACACACACACACACACACACACACACACACACACACACACACACATATAATGTGTGTGAGCACGCGCGCACGAGGTTGCTTTGACTTTGTATTTGGTGACTTGAGAATAGACTTAGACTTGAGATAGATTACTCAAAAAGGACTTGAAATTGTGGCAATTGTTTGCATTTTTCTAGTTATTGAGATTTTTATGTTGAACCATGATTTGGTACTTTCTGTTGCAATGCGCTTAAACTTGGCAATCCATCAGAATGGCAGTGACGGTAATCAAGTACAGCAACATGCAAGATCTGCATGACCACCACAATGTCCAGCTTCATCCGTCACTACAAAACTCTTAAAGGAAAGCAGTCACTGTCTTTTCAGCCAACTTTTTTGCTATTCAAGCATTAGAAAAGAGGCAGTAACCCACTAGTTTTGAGTTATGAGGGGGAAAAGACCCATAACTAATAGAAAAGACTATTTGTAATAATTATTGAGCATTGTTTTTTTTTTCTTATTGTGGTAAAGATGTCACATGACTTATGCTGTAAATATTTTAAGATTAAAATCCTAATGTAACAAATGTCACAATAACAGTTTCATAACTTGTGATGAAATGTTCATTGTGTCACTTAGGGACTTAAACTAAATTGTCTGACAAGGTGCTGTAAGAAACTTTCCACTGTCAGTCATTGTGGTTACTTATGGGTTAAGATTAAATAAACCTGCCGGTAGAAATGAACCTGCTCTACTAGAACATTTTAGAATGAGGCCAAGTTCAGAAGTTCACAGGCCACGCACAGCAACACTAAAGAGGATAAAGATACTCCATACAGGCACTACACTGCTCACTAGAAATCTGATTTCAGATATGGTCATGTAACTCATCACCCCTCATCTGCCTAAGGTGTACCTTATGCATATAAAGTTTCAGACCCCTACGTTGAACAGCTAGTCTGCAGGCCTATAAAAAGTTAGCTTAAGCTCTGCCCATTGAAAACCATTGCCTAAATGACCAAATTGTAAAGGTAATTCTTCCAAAACCTTTCAATGTATGGTCATGAATCTTATCATCCTTCATCTGCCAAAGGTGTTCCATATGCAGGTAAAGTTTCAGACCCCTAGGTTTAACCGTTATTCTACAGGCCTATGAAATGTTTTTTTAGCTCCGCCCATTGAAAACCATTGCCTAAATGACCAAATTGGAAAGCTCATTTTTCCCACATCTTTGAACGTATGGTCATGAAACTCCCTTCATCTGCCTAAGGTTCACATTATGCTTTTAAAGTTTCAGACCCCTAGGTTTAACAGCTAGTCTGCAGGCCTGCAAAATGTTAGTTTATTTCTGCCCATTGAAAACCATTGCCCATCTGTCCATTCATTTCAATGGGCGTAGAATTTCCCCCACTCATGAACAAGACCCCAAGATACTTAAACTCCTCCACTTGGGGCAGGACAGCTCCACCGATCTGGAGAGAGCAAGCCACCCTCTTCTGGTTGAGAACCATGGCCTCAGATTTGGAGGTGCTGATTCGCATCGTAGCCGCCTCGCCTCACACTCGGCTATGAACTGCTCCAGTGCCTGCTGAAGGTCCTGGCTTGAAGAAGCGAACAGGACAACATCATCCGCAAAAAGCAGAGAAGATATCCTTTGGTTCCCAAACCGGACTCCCTCCGGCCCTTTGCTGCACCCAGAAATTCTGTCCATTAAGATTATGAACAGAACCAGTGACAAAGGGCAGCCCTGCCGGAGTCCAACATGCACTGGAAACAGGGCCAATTTACTGCCGGCAAAGTGAACCAAGCTCCTGCTCTGGTCGAACATAAACCTGACTGCCGTTAACCCCGTATTCCCGGAGCACCCCCACAGGATATGCAGAGGGACACGGTCGAATGCCTTTTCCAAATCCACAAAACACATGTGCACTGGTAAGGCAAACTCCCATGAACCGTCGAGCACCCTCTGGAGACTTGATTACACACAGGTGGATTCTATTTATCATCATCAGTCATCTGGGACAACATTGGATCATTCAGAGATCCTCACTGAACTTCTGGTCATGTAACTCATCACCCTTCATCTGCCTAAGCTGTATTTTACGCATTTCTATATAATTGTGTATATATATATATATATATTCATGTGGAACAATTTATTGAAACAAAAGTTAACAACACTGGTGGGTACACCAAAACAATAACTCATCACGTCCCCTTGAGGATCAATTACAGCTTGACAACCACGTCTCAGGCTATTCATAAGTTGACTTATTGTCTGCTGACGCATGGCATCCCGCTCTACTTGAAGGGCAGCCCTCAGGCCATTGAGGTTCTGGGGTGCAGAGTTTTGAGCCTCTACAAGGCGACTCAGCTGATCCCACATGTTTTCAATGGGATTCAGGTCTGGAGAAAGTGCAGGCCATTCCATTTGAGGTACACCAGTCTCCAACAGCCGTTCCCTGATGATGCAAGCTTGATGAGCTGGAGCATTGTCATCCATGAAGATGAAGTCAGGCCTGTGTTGTTCATGTAGTGGCACAATCACTGGATTAATGATGTTATTCAAGTAGTATGGGCTTGTCATTGTACCATTCACAAAGGACACACCTGCCCATACTGTAACACCGCCACCACCAAAAGCTCATCTGGTGACAACAGTGGCTGATGTATAGCACTCTCCTTGAAGTCTCCAACATCATTGGCGGCCATCATTTCTGTTCAACGTGAATCAACTTTCATCAGAGAACAGCACTGAAGTCCACTGGTCCCTCTACCAGCGTAAATGCTCCCTGGCCCATGCAAGACAATGACGCCTGTGCCTGGTGGTGTGGTCAGGTACCCTTGCAGGTCATCTTGCATGCAGACCACGCTGATGTAAATGGTTTCAAATGGTCTGATGCTTGGGTGCCTCTCACCTCCCTTAAACGTGCCTGGAGTTGAGTGGAATTCATCATCCGGTTTCTCAGGGCATTGTTCACAATGTAGCGGTCATCATCATGGGATGTGGTCAAAGAACATCCACTTTTATACTTTTCTGTGACTCTTCCAGTCTCTCAGTATCTGTGTTGCAACCTGCTGATGACACTCTGTGACACTCTAAGCTCAGTGGCCACTTCCATCTGAGAACGTCCTCTTTGAAGCATCACAATGGCGAGGTACCGTTGATTGATTGTTAGGTGTCATCTTGCTCTCATGATGTCAACATGTGAACAGCATGATGAGGACACTGTTTAAACACCATCTCTAATTGAACCAGGACATTTATTGGTCGATCCGTGGATCAAACACCTGTTGTGAATTTTGCCGTTAAGCTCATCGTTAGAGAACAGCAACTTGTGCAAAAAGTACTAAAACCTTTAACATATATATATATATATATATATATATATATATATAAAGCATTTATGCCTGAAACACATTGTTGAGGATCATAGTACTGACAAAAAAATTCTGTAATGTCAACATGTCTTATGAATTGACAAGTCTTTTTCTTTTTGTTTCTCTCTTTTTTTTGACAAAGAATAAACTTCCTTCCAATAAATTGTCAATCACTAAAACCAAAATGTTTAGAACTAGAGATTTAGTAGTTGTTCATCACATTTTCAGCACCAGATAGCAGACAAGTTACATGTATGCTTTCTGCAAAAAAAATCCCTGAGTTGTAGATATGAAACAACTTTCTCTCAACTGAGGAATCCAACCGATACACTTTTAGTTGGTCTCATCAAATTCACAGGTGTTAAATAGTCAGTTTCTTTCAGGAATGCAGGACAGAACAATTTTGCCTGGGAGTCATCATCTACCTGCTCAACCAAGTATACGCTCACCTGGACAAGCCAGCCAGCACTCTGGGAGTCATGTTTGTTTGACTTCTCCGGTGCATTCAGTGAAACTCGGCCTTCTCTCCTGTGTGACAAATAAACAGATATGCAAGTAGATGTCACTTTTGTGTCCTGGATTGTCAAGTACCTGACTGGCAGACGACAGTATGTATGCTTGCAGCACTGTGTCAGACAGAGTGGTTACCAACACTGGAGCGCCACAGGAAACTATTCTCTCTCTCTCTCTCTTCCTCTTCACCCTCTACATCGTTGACTTTAGCTACTGCACAGAAACTTGCTATCTGCAGTTTTCTGATAATTAATCTGCAATAGTTGGATTTATCACCATGCCCAAATAACTTAAATCTGCAATTATTAATCCAATTTTGAAAAAGCCAGATCCCAAAACACAAGCTTGCTATCTATAGACAAATAACAAACCTTCCCTTCTTTGCAAAGATCTTACAAAAAGTAGTGTTTGAGCAACTGTACACCTGTCTCCACTATAATCATTTAAATTAGGTTTTTCAGTAACACTTGTATGCTGCTCACATTTCCATTCCATTTACACAGCCCCCACTACTAGCTACAATTTTCTATCGCTCTCCAACTTTTTATGCCTTGTGTCTGTGCTATCCGGTGTCAACCAGAGGAGGACAGGTTCTGCTTTTGAGCCTTGGCTCCTCTCAAGGTTTCTTCCTCCTAGGCTGAGGGAGTATTTCTTTGCCACTCCTTTGTTGTATAAAGGGCTATATAAATAAACTTTGATTGACCAATTGATTGAATTCATTTCGATTCTACATTCAGACCTGGTGTTTACAGACACACGCTACTCAACAATCTTCTGAAAATTTGTGTTTACATGCTAAAAATGTACCACAACTATGAACAAGCTGGACCAAGCTGATTGGCCAACATGCCCAGCTGGTTGACCAGCATCACCAAGTATGTCCACTCTGTTTTCATCTGTGTCAGCAAGGGAGTGCATCTCCCATTAATTTGTCCCCAATTTCTAGCTTTGTAATGCAACTTCCAGCTGTTTTTAGTTTGCTCTACAGTTGGTGTAAAAACCCACTGTTCTTCATTTACTCAAATACTTCTCTGAACAGCCCATTATGCATTGCTTTATGGCCACCCAGCAGCTTTTAACTCCAAATTCCCCAAACAATATGAAGACGAAACTGCACATGCCTGACTGAGAACAAGCTCATTCTTACCACTGAGTAGAGGAACTGGTTCCTTGAAGCCTGGGAGGAGGAAGAGGAGCATGACAAGCATCCACAGCAGTTCAACCAGTTGAACCAGTTATACAGAATCCACTGGGGAAATACCCTCTACTGCCACACAAAGAGGGATGATCTTTCAAATGGTCTGGACAACAGAGTGTATGACAGCAATGAACATTTCACCTCTTTTGTAGGCAGTTTGACTGTTAATGTTTTTAATATAGCTGTAAATATGGTACGGCTATACTGTCCCTTGATTCCTTTTATGACATTTCTTTCTTATTCAGTGATATCTTTTAAATAGTCTAAACTGTAGTGGTCAACTTGCTATAATTTATTCAGTAAGCTCAAGCTCAAATGTCATTGATAATACAGTAGTGTTCAAAATGATCCTACTTTTTCAAAGAGAAGACCAAACAAGTGAAACCTATAAGAAATGACAAAACATGTGGCAGATAAAGAGAAAAAAATAAGTCATAATTCATTGGCACAACTTCACATACATTGCGATTCTTTTGACATTTATTTTATTTTTCATATCAGTTTTACCAGAACAATTGAAACCACACTGTACATGAAACCAGAAACATTTAAAGCAGCTTCTGGTAAAATCTGAGGTTGAAATGCATTTCTGGTGAAGTGTATGTACATTTATGTGATTTTGTATGCAACTTAAATGTACTTTTCTTTATTAAAAATCTTTTTTTAAATGACATGTAAAATCAATGTGTGAATAAAAGGTCCCATGAAGTTCCATACAATCGACTAAAAGGTCTGCATTGTCCAGGACCAGAGACAACCCTTATCGCAGAACCAGGACCCAGAAGTCATTGGGAACATCCTTAATCTCTGCTCAATGCTCTTCCTTTGGCACTTTTGCACCACAGGTTGCAGGCAGTCTACAGGCAGGCAGATGTCATGCTCGTGAGGGTGAGCCAGAGCGTGGTAAATTCTCCAGCAAGCAGCTTGTCAATGCTCTGGCCCACCCCATTCAACGCAGATGACTCGGGCATTTCAGGGGGCCAGTGAAGGCCCACAGGTCCCTCGCCACACTGCACTCCCAGGACATGTACCACACAGTCTCGGGCTCACTTCTCCCTTGCTGTGGGTAGCAAGGTGGGCAGGACTCTGGAGTGCATCACGGCCCAGACTGGAAGGACCTCATGGGCTGCCATTCACGCCAAACCTTTAAGCCTGTTCTGGAGAGCAGGGTGAGCTGCATTCCCTCAAACTTGTTTGGGCTCACCACCAACTTGGCTCACCTTTTCCCCATCCTGTGCAAGAAACACAATGGACCTTGGGTTAGTTGAAAGAGTGACACTTTCTTTTGTGAAAAAATACTTTCGTAAACATTCATGAAAAATGGAACTCGAGATTGACCCCATCCAGAACTTCATCACCGATTCCTTTTTATTGTGGTCACAACATACTTAATGTGGAGTGCGGTGCACTTCCTAAAATCAAGTGGGGGTCTGTGAGCCCTTTTCCTTTTCAGTGCTTCCTGCTCAGTGCTTCCTGCTGGCTAAGTGTTTGGTGTAGCTGTGGATTAGCTGTTTGCCAGTTCTGTTTGTTAAGTTAGCTGGTGTAGCTCTCTGCTCTTGTAGAGCCTGTTTGATGTTTTTTTGCTGTTTGCTGTTCCATATTAACAGTTTTTAGATAGTTTTTCAGACTTTTTTGCAGCTCTCAGAAAGTGGAGTAGTTGTCTTCTCCAGTTGGTTTGTTTGCTGTTTGGTGTAAGTTATTTTATTCTACACAAAAACGGTGAGTACCTGTTTAACCATGTCTGCTGCTGGTCTGTTTGCTTGCTCAGAGTGTGGCATGTTTAGTGTAAACCCCTTTTCCAGCTCTAGTGATAGTGATAGTGTTTGTACTAAGTGTCAGATAGTTAGCTCCTTGCTGGAAAAGGTGGACAAGTTAGAGGTGTGTATCTGGGGTTTACTGAAGGACAGAGAGTTAGAGAGCTCAGTATTAGCAGCCCCGGGTGCATCAGGGAGAGTCAGCATCCCCTCGACTCCGGCATCAGAGTCCTCACAACGGGGCGAATGGGTGACATCTCGGCGGCATAGTCACAAAGCTAAGGCTCAGGCCAAAGCTGACCCACAGAAACACCACTCCCCTCTTGTTCACGTGTCAAACAGGTTTTCCCCCGCTCAGTGAAACACCCGTTGAGGAGCAAAGAACTCTGGTTGTAGGAGACTCTATTGTCCGACACGTGAAAATAGCTAGTCCTTTAGGGGCACCAGCAGTCACAGCTGTTTACTGGGAGCCAGGGCGCTGGACGTTAGTGGCCATCTTAAATTAGCAAATAGGAAATATTCGAGGATAGTTATACATGTAGGGGCCAATGATATACGTCTGCGGCAGAGTGAAGTGACTAAAGTTAAAATTATAGAGGTGGTTAAACTTGCCCAGACAATGTCCGATGCCGTAATTTGTTCTGGCCCCATTCCGATGCGGCGTGGCGCTGAAGCCTACAGCAGGCTTACAGCGTTGAATTGCTGGATGTCCAAGTGGTGTTCAGAAAACAATGTAGGCTTTATAGATAATTGGGGTAATTTCGAGGGCAAGCCTGGTCTTATAGGTAGGGATGGTGTCCACACCACGCGGGAGGGTGCTGCCTTACTTTCGTGCAGCATAGCCCATAGTCTGCTAGGTAGTCGGCAGAGTAGCATCAGCAGCTGCTGACATACCAGAGCCAGGACCAGGCCGCAGACAGACCGGCTAAACCGACCGTCTGCGAGTTGCTTTGAGACGTCACCTAGGTGTATTGAGACTGTGTCTGTGCTCCGAACTAAAGCTAAACACAGAAAAACTAAAACAGCCTGTCTTAAAAACTTAATCAATATCCAGACTTCATATTTAAATGATAAAAGTATCACCTCAAATCTAAAGTTTGGTCTACTCAATATTAGATCACTCAATTCAAAGGCAATTATTGTGTATGAAATTATAAATGATCAGAAACTCAATGTTTTGTGCCTCGATGAAACTTGGATCAGACCTGATGAATACATGGCACTAAATGAAGCCACACCTGAAGGTTATACTTATGTGCACAACCCAAGACTGTCAGGTAGAGGAGGTGGAGTCTGTATAATCTACCAAAATATTCTAGAAATTAATCAGGTACACTACCTTTGAAAGTCTGTCTATTAACATCATTAATCCAGCCACACACAAGAACATACTGCCATTAATTAATCTATATAGACCTCCAGGACCCTACTCAGAGTTGTTAAAGAATTTAGTGAATTTGCTGCAGATGTAGCAGTCTGCAATGATAAAGTAATAATTGTAGGAGATTTTAATATTCACTTTGAGAAGGTAGACGATCCTTTAAAAAAGGCATTTACCTCAATCCTAGACTCTGTAGGTATTATCCAGAATGTAACCGGGCCGACACATTACTGTAATCACACTCTGGATCTGGTTCTGTCACTGGGTGTTGACATAAATAACTTAAATACTCTTCCCCAAACCACAGCAATCTCAGATCATTATTTAATTTCCTTTGAGCTACAGCTTAGCCAAAATGTAAGTACATCCCCTCATTACTGCATGAAGTGTTTAATAAGATCAACTACAGCCCAACAAATTACTGAAAACCTACCTGATTTATTAACACCAGATTATTATCCAACAGATCCAGAGGAATTAGATAAATTAACAAACTGTTTACATAATAACCTCAGATCAACATTGGACAATGTAGCACCACTTAAATATAAAAAATTAAGACTGAAGAAAATCACCCCATGGTACAATGATCAGACACGTACCTTGAAACAGTCAGCACGAAGGCTAGAACGGAAATGGCGTTTCACTAAACTGGAAGTGTTCCACTCAGCTTGGAAGGACAGCCTAATTGACAATAGAAGGGCTGAGCTCGCTCAGATTATTTATCCACAATTATCGAAAAGAACAAAAACAATCCCAGAGTACTTTTCAGTGCAATCTCAAAACTTACAAAAAATCAGGCAGGTTCACCACCGACGATTCCATCAAATTTCACCAGTAATATCTTTATGGACTTTTTCAATCATAAAATAGAAAATATTAGACAGAAAATTCAACCCATAATATTAAATCCAAACAGTTTGTCTTCTGGTCTGGCTGATATAGAACAAAATATAGATCTAGAAGAAAAGTTGGAAACCTTTCACCCACTTCCACAGTCAGAATTATAGAAAATTATTTACTCCTCAAATTCTACCACCTGCTGTTTAGATGCAATACCATCAAACCTACTTAAAGACATGCTGCCAGCTGTAATCAAACCTCTCTTAACAATAGTAAACTCTTCTCTTAGTTTAGGTTACATACCTAAAGCTTTTAAAGTAGCAGTCATCAAACCACTGCTCAAGAAAGCAAATCTGAATCAGAGTGTACTGGATAATTACAGACCTATTTCTAATTTACCATTTATATCTAAGATTTTAGAAAAAGCTGTGGCCCAACAACTGTGCAGATACCTGCACAAGAATCACATATATGAAAAATTCCAATCTGGATTCAGGCCTCATCATAGTATTGAGACAGCCATAGTTAGGATTACAAATGATCTCCTTCTTGCCTCTGATCAAGCCTGTGTGTCCCTGCTTGTGCTGCCAGATTTAAGTGTAGCATTTGATACAATAGATCACACTATTCTCCTAGAAAGATTACAAAACATGGTGGGAATCACAGGGACAGCCCTCTCGTGGTTCAGATCTTACCTAACTGATCGGTTTCAATTTGTAAATGTAAAGGATCACACTCAAATGAGATATGGAATCCCACAAGGCTCTATTTTAGGACCTCTACTGTTCACTCTTTACATGCTACCCCTTGGCAATCCAATCACACTCAAATGAGATATGGAATCCCACAAGGCTCTATTTTAGGACCTCTACTGTTCACTCTTTACATGCTACCCCTTGGCACAGTAATAAACAGACATGGCATTAATTTCCACTGTTATGCAGATGATACTCAATTGTATATATCAGCCAAACCTGATGACAAAACTAGATTAAAGAAAATGGAAGACTGTATAAAAGACATAAAATCTTGGATGGGGCATAACTTCCTCCTTCTAAATAGTAACAAAACAGAGGTCCTCCTTTTGGGTCCTAAAATTGCAAGAAATAAATTATCAGACTTGATGCTAAATCTGGACGATTTCTCAGTTATACCTAGTTCAGTAGCCAAAAATCTTGGCGTCATAATTGATTCAGATTTATCGTTTGACCAACACATAGGTAATATTACTAGGACTGCTTTTCTCCATCTTCGTAATATTTCCAAGTTAAGAAAAGCCCTATCCTTACACACTGCTGAAAAACTGGTGCATGCTTTTATTACCTCAAGGTTAGATTACTGCAATGCACTATTGTCAGGTTGTTCAAGCAGGAACCTAAACAGACTTCAGTTAGTTCAAAATGATGCAGCCAGGGTCTTAACTAAAACTAGAAAATTTGACCAAATCAATTCAATACTATCAGCACTGCATTGGCTTCCGGTTAAATTCCGAATTGAATACAAAATTCTTTTACTTACATATAAAGCCCTACACGGGCTCACTCCTGAATACTTACAGGATCTAATTCACCTTTATGAGCCACCACGATCAC
>CM067508.1:32405792-32445151 GCA_034509495.1 Acestrorhynchus altus
TTATTTATTTATTTATTTATTTATTTATTTATTTATTTAATTTCTGTGAAGCTGCTCTGTGACAACTTCAGTTGTGAAGAGCGCTATAAAAATAAATTTTGATTGATTGATTTTCCTCCATTCTCTTCCCTCTTCTTCACTTCATCTCACTTAAAGTGTTCCCACTTGGACCCCCACAAGAAATAAAACACTGCCCTGTCCAGAAAGGAGGGGAGCTGGTGAACACCCCTGACAAACACCAGATGCTGTGCTTGAGAAAGCATGTGGTTCCATTTGGCTAGTATAAAAATGCCTAGGGATGTGACGAAGTTCGAATTCGAAGACATTCAAACTTCGACAATTTTTAGTAAAGTTTCCTCGAATGCGGATTTGAAATCGCTGCTGTCATATAAAACAGAACCACTCATCCTGTCAGAGGGAAGCAGACGCAGATATAAATACAGCACTTTAATGGGACAAAAGTGAAAAACAGAGTCAAATAGTCCAGGTCAATAACAGGCAGGTGAGACAATACCAGAATGGACAAACCAGGGATGAAGTCAAAAAACAGGTGAAGATCAGTAACCGGTAGAGTAAATACAGGACGAGACAAAAGGCAGGATCAGAAAATGGACACGGGTCAAACATGGACAGACTGATAACCATAAGCATGGGTAGCGCACTGAGAGTTACAAGGCAAAGCCAGACATTGAACAAGCTGAAAGGCTGGTTTAAACACTCTCTGAACCAGGTGACTACAATCAGAATTCCAGTGATCGGGAAGGTGAGTGAGTCACATGATCAGTCAGGTGAAAAACTGAAGGATTCTGGGAATTGGAGTTCAGAGAGACTGAGGGTCGCATGACACATACACATTGATTTGCGCCCTGCAGGTCATCTTTTAGAGACCGCCAATGTTCATTAGAATTTATTGGTGAATGTTGTTTACTTTATACTTCCACTTTACATAAATAAATCATTAAAATGGCAGAATGTGGAAAGAAAACAAGTGTCGTGGGGGAGTTTATTGAACTGAACTTTGTTGACAATAGTAAAGCAGTGTGCATTTCCTGTGGTAAAGATAAAGGCTGCAGATATTCACCGTTGGCACTGTGTACTCATTGCGCTTACGGCCTGGTCCACAGTTGTCCCGAGTCGAAGGTGAGTGTAGTGAGTGAGCAGATTCGCTGTCAGATCAATCCAGAGGCCGTGAATACCCGTGGCTGGTGGCCTGTTCTTGCATTATGTATTCATGTTGAAAAAATACAAAAATACAATAGTACAGTAAGTGTTTTTTCTGTAAGTGATATTTGAATCTTGTTGGCTGAAAACATTTATTTACTTTCGGTATATATACAGTGCCTCCAAGTAGTATTCAACCCCCTGCACATTTTGCAAATTTAACAAGTTGCATGAATTCAACTTTGAACAAGAGCACAATTTATTAACTCTGACTGTGTAAGCCTACAAAATGTGCAGGGGGTTGAATACTACTTGGAGACACTGTATATACAGTGGAGGAAACAAGTATTTGATCCCCCACTGATTATGAAAATTTGTACTCTAACAAATAATTAAACAGTCTATGATTTTAGACTGGCTTCATTTTAACAATGAGAGATAATCTAGAATTTAAATAAAAAATAATTTGCATTTCATTGAGGGAAATAAATGTTTGATCCCGTAAAAATCATCACTAATGTTGGCTCCCACAGACCACCGACACACCCTAATCTCAGTGAAGTTGTTTCCTGTATGAGAGACACCTGTCCCAAATTGTCACCTGTATAAAACGCCACCTGCCAACAGACTCAGTGACACCCCAACATGTCCATCCACTCCCCCTCCCTACCCCTCCTAATAGCCTGGCCCACCTCACACCTCCACCCCTCCCCCACCTGTCACTGCTACAAGACTCCACACAAATGGAGTAGTGTATCACATCTTCTCCATAGGGTACCTGTGATGTGGAACACGTCCTGCATCGTTCCTGTCCTGAAGATGCCACGACCCAGTGACGTCTAGAACTACAGACCAGTAGCACTGACGTCCCACATGATAACAACAACACGAGGGAGGTCTGGGAAGGTGTGAAAACCATCACAGGTCACAATACCAAGACCAGAGTTGTGGGGGGAAACAGTAGAGAAGGCGAACAAAATAACTTCTTCAACCGGTTCAACCAGCCCAGGCACCCCCCACCCTCTCCCTCGCTGCAGCCATCTCTCCTTCTATCCTCAACACATCCTCCACCACCCACCACAGCAGCTGTCTCCCCATCCACCGCATTACAGACCTCATTCTTCACTGCGGACCAAGTGAGAGGTCAACTGAAGAGGCTTCACTCCAGAAAAGTAGCAGTCCCTGAAAAGTATGTCCCTGAATGCTGAAGACTTGCGCTGCAGAACTGGATGAGCCACTCCAGCGTCTCTTTAACCTCAGCCTCTCAGGGGAGAGTGCCTACCCTCTGGAAGGCAGGTTTATCCTTTAACTCTTTAAAAGTCCTACAAGGAGTGCTTTTATCCATATTTTATCATTTAATTTAAAATCATTAAACTAATTTAATTTCATTGCAACAAGAGAGAGTAAGGATAGTACTACCCAACTCATCGTAGAAGTAGTGTGTGTGTGTGTGTGTGTGTGTGTGTGTGTGTGTGTGTGTGTGTGTGCGCATTGACCGAGAAACAGTGAACATTTTCAAAAGGTAAAGTGTTTTGCTTAGATTTCTCAGCAGTTAAATAGATAATGGGGGTGAAAGTGAAAACCTGCCATTACCATCACCAGATGTCATGAGTGTCACAACCACTTTTGTGTTGGTAATGGCGTTGCGTTAATGGCCATTTTCAAGAACATAGGTTATGAATTTAAATGCATATATGGATTTAAAACAAGAATGTCAATGTGTAATTTTTTCATAAAGTATCACTGTAGTATCTCTTATTGCTGATGTGCTCCTGTCAGTCTGTGTTACCATGATTATGATGATATCATGTTCTACAGCTTTGGGGAAGGTAGAACATTGGATATTTTTTTTTGTCACTTATTCTGGGTTGATGCAAAGAACAAATGAATAAACAACAATGATTTTGGTGCATTTTTGTGGTGCAATTAATCATGCATTCATGTCCAAGCTTTTTATTGTGTAATATTAACTACCTAATGAGTACTGTATAGTGCATTGTGAAATGAGTTTCAGTATTGCATCACTCATTTAGGACAGGCTATGCATTGATTTATCTCTCTCTCTCTCTCTCTCTCTCTCACACACACACACACACACACACATACACAAACACACACATTATTTGGATAAATGTATTAGGACACCTGCTCATTAAGTTCTTCAAAAACAGTATAAAAAATGATTTTCTTCAAAAATCAGCATAATTTGTATTATTTTTTTAAGATTTGAATTAATCATGCATTAATCAATCTAGCTTTAAATTATGTAATAAATATTTCACCACATGATTTTTTTACCTGGGGTCATGTACCTCCAGCACCTCAGATCATTCCCAAGCATCCAGATTTTGCACTGACTCCATCTCTGACTGTTTCTCTAACCAGCTAAGGTGGTCAAGCCCCTACCCTCATTGCCAACAAGAAGAAAGCCCCCCCCACCGCATTTTCACCACCTCTCCAAAAACAGCAAAGCCGTCATGAAAGGAGAGATTTCAAAATTCTCTGTAATGGACAACTTGGATTCCGATGAGGGCATCTCTGCTGCTTCGCCTGGGGCGAACACGCTGCCCACGTTGCCCATGAGCACGGAGGGGGAGGCACGCGAGGCGGAGAAGGGCTCTGTATGGAAGAGCAAGCTGCAGTACATCCTGGCCCAGGTGGGCGTCTCCATAGACCCGTGCAATGTGTTGATGTTCCCATACCTGTGTCAGAAGTATGGCGGGGGTAAGTCATGTCCTGTCTCTTCACAGACTCGCTTTACTGGTTTTACAGGTTCAATGAGATTTGACGTAAAAGTTGGACAAAGTTCAATATTGTAGAATATCTCAATTCTATGCTCCATGTTTTATTAAACACACTTATTTAGCTGAGAAAAATGAAAATGCTCAGAATAAACATTCTATTGGATCCCAATGACTTTCTATAGTCATGGGGGGTCGATACATACTTCTAATCCACTTTAAGGAATCGATTTTGAATTGGAAATATTGCTCATTTATTATTATGGATTTGTTTCCTATCTCTCAATGAAAACTCAAAGATAATGAATTGCCGACATAAATAATGATGTAATTAAGGTAAAATAACCTTTTCCTTATGTATTTCAGTGTCATTTAAATAGCATGATGAATTGTTTACAGTACAACGTGAGTCCGTGACTACCTGTGGATGATGGCCTGTTTAAACATCATGTATTCATGTTGAAAAAATACAAAAATACATGCACAAATGGGCTTTTCGGGGTTTATCGGATGTTCTTGGCCCCGTTTTTATCAAAACCGCATTCACATTCGAATTCG
Organism: Acestrorhynchus altus; assembly: GCA_034509495.1. Taxonomy (NCBI): domain Eukaryota; kingdom Metazoa; phylum Chordata; class Actinopteri; order Characiformes; family Acestrorhynchidae; genus Acestrorhynchus; species Acestrorhynchus altus. Next base: position 32,410,253 of record CM067508.1, read on the forward strand.
ATGGATTTGTAGCTAAACAATTCTAATTTGACATCTTTGTTAACATGTGATTCAGAGAAAGAGCAATAATAATGGTTTTGAATTTCCTCCATTTATCTCACTGTGGATTAGTGGAATCCCAATATTTTGTAACCTTTTCCAGCCCAGTGAGCATAAACAACTCTTCTTCTGAGCTCCAGAGATATCTTCCATTACACCAGGTGTAATCATTTTGTCTCATTATTTTGGTTTGGTTCTCCTTACCTGCTTTTAGCCTTTTCTGTCCTGATGGTTGGCTTTTATACTGCTCTATGCAACACATAGCAATGGACATACCAATGGTAGAACTCATGTACAGCTGATCCAGACGATCTCCTTCCATTGCTTTTGCTTTTCTATAGGGATTCTACACCGAGCACTCTGAGAGTGCACCTTAAAGGAACTACATTCAGTGAACAGAAGAAGTGTCTGGATAGTCTAGACCAGGGGTTCTTAACCTGGGGGTTACTTCTGTACATCTATTGGGCTCGCGAATGTGACACTAATTAAGATGTTTTGTCAGGTAAATGTGTGATTAATCAGATTTAAGCACATAACTTTTTCACACTGTATCATTCTTAGTCTTAATGGAGGGTCTCGCAAGAAGGACATGGCTTGTCACACCCACTGTTGCTTAAAATAGAGCCTTTTTAGAATGTTTTGTTCACTGAATCAAACTGACTCACTCGCCGTTCTGCTTGACTCTCTTGATTCAGGTTCATGCACTTTGTGGCTCGGCACATCATCCAGGCTGGATTAAAATTGAGCGTTTTTTAGAAGGTCGAATTGGAAGTGGGGACGCAAAACAGCCGCTTCCAGGAACATCAGAACAGAAAAAAATAGTGATGGCAAACCGAGGCTTTCTGAAGCACTGAAGCCTTTTTCCTAACTGTATCGAAAAAGATTCATTACTCTGAGCTTCATAACACAGTGGACATTAGCGGAATCTGGTGGCCAAAACCTGAATGCACTTTGTGTATTTAGTGGACGAGGGGCTTTTAAAAAAAAAAAAATTACAGCTCTTAAAACTGTTCCAGTGCATTAACATGACATTTGAGGTTTAAATAAAAAACAATAAAACAAATGGCAGAATATTTTGAAGTCTGGATAATTTAATGTAATATATTAAAAGACATTACACTGTAATATATTTTGAATTAATATATAATGCACTCAGAATGTATCTTGATCACAATGGAGAAACTACACTTATAATTCTAATTGCACATTGCTGCTTGTTTCCCTTCACCATGTTATTAATCTGTTGATATATACCAAATTCTAAAATTATATTATTCACATCCTACCAAGCCGGGTTTGTATCACTAGTCCATTATTCTCTCTCTCTCTCTCTCTCTCTCTCTCTCTCTCTCTCTCTCTCTCTCTCTCTCTATCTGTCTGTCTGTCTGTCTGCCTTTCTCATTCTCTCTCTCACTCTTTCTCAAACTCTATCTCTCTCTATGTATGTGTCTGTCTCTCTCTCTCTCTCTCTCTCTCTCTTTCTCTCTCTCTCTCGATCTATCTATCTCTCTATATCTCTGTCTCACTCTCTGTCACTATCTATCTATCTATCTATCTATCTATCTATCTATCTATCTATCTATCTATCTATCTATCTATCTATCTATCTATCTATATTTCTGTCTCACTCTCTATCACGATCTCTATCTCTCTGTGTATCTCTATATCCAGGTTTTGCTGCTTTTGAATCGTTCCCTAAAGCAGCCACGTGATTGTGTGCCAAAATGAAGCTTCGGACGTCATTGTCATGTGATCAATGTAGAAGGGGGGGTCACGAAATTTACTGGAGCGTAAAAGGGGGTCGCACAGTGAAAAAGGTTAAGAACCTCTGGTCTAGACATAATATGTGCTATAAAGGAAACCTAAAGCAGACTGTCTGCCTGTATTTTGTTCCCTCTCTTTATGAGTTGAAGCAGAAGTGACAAACAATGGCTTCCAGCACTTGGTTGGCCAGTTCAAAAGGGCAAGAAGACAAAGATTGCAGGATGATATGCAGGCTGTTCAGTACACCAGGACCCTGCATCAGTCAATGAACTACTACACACTTTACCCTTAGCAGGAAACACCAGACCATGAGCACCATTTCCTCCTGGCTTGGTGAAGTGCGAGACATTTCCTCATGTCAGTGTTACCGTAACATCCTGGTTGTCTGTAAAGTGATGGTACATCTTGTCTGCATCTTGCCTGTGTCTTCATGTCTAGAAGATGATAATCAACGGTTATGTTTCCACCCTGAGATTTTGTATAGCCCTTCAGTCTCCAGAGAAAGCTGACTACACTGCATTACCCTGGTCTCTGATAGTCATAGTGTAGATACAGTATGCCTACTTTGCCCATTTTTGTCTACATTGGAAAGATTTATATTATTTATCCTGTATTTATTATTTACCACAGCCAGTTGAAAGAAGTATTTACCTGTTAATTCACATATGGTCATTTATGTGTACCCCTGTGTGGTTCACCTGTGACCACATTTGGATGCTGGAAGGTGTGTCTGTTTCTGTCACCACATTATGACCACCGTGGTAATCACTGCAGGGTCCTTGTTGTCTTCCAGGGTGAGTGGACACCCTGCTGTGCTGGCCTGTAATTAGATTAGTGAGGCTTGGCTCACTAGTATAGTGTATAGCTGTGAGTCTCTTCTTGTCTTCATGTCTGCTTTCTCCATATACCTTCGTCTGACTGTCCCAGTTACACCAGATATCTTCACACACCCCAGTTCTCTGACATGGCATCCTAACTTTCTGTAAAATGACTCCCTCAGAAGGCCAAAAGCATTCTATAAAGTCAGTATATCCTCTATAAAGGAGCTTCAAAGGTTCTTTGAGTGATGCCGTGGAAGAACCACTTTTGGTTTAATATAGAACCATGTTTGTAATAATGGTGTGTACATAGGGCTGTCACATTAATTCTGATGCTGACTAATAGTACATTTTGCTGGACACAATATTACCCATTGTATTTAATTGTGTGCACTTGAGCAGGTCTGTTATCTCATCTGCTCTCTGTCTGAGTCCTCTTATCTTGCAGGAAACGAGTGTAGTGGGTCCTGCCATGCACACAAAGCAGAAAAAATCCATGGATCGGCACACAATTGAATCATGGATAACCTCTCAAAGTTTTACCATGGTTGTCTGGAATACATGTGCCAATGTAAAATACTGCCGGTGTAGCTATCCATTTTTTGTTGTTGTTTATTTGTTTATTCATTTATTTATTGGACCATTTAGAGCAAAAACCCATAGTAAGAGGTAGAAAAAATGTATTAAAGACTGCACAGTTCCATCCAGAATATGTGTGAAATTGAGCCAAAATGGACTTGTTTTAAAGCATTTTCTAAACGAGTGTTCAGAGTTGTACCAGTACCAGTCTGCGGCCTGGGGGTTGGGGACCACTGTACTAACCCACTCCAAATCACACATTTTACTTAGAGTAACAGAAACATAACGAAGCATGGGGACAGAAGCGGTAGAGTGATATTACAGGATTTTACACAAATATGACTTTGGCTCTGTTCCATAGTGCAGAAGCAGTGCTGTGGGTTGGCAACAATACAGATGCTGTTGTTCCTATTAGAGTTAATTGGGCATCACAGTGATTCTCACACTGTTATTTTAAGGTTTAAACTTAAAGGTTTAATACTAGTTGGTGAGAATTCTCTGCTGCCGCTTAATTTCCTATTTCCTATTACTTAAAGTCTTATATTTTTGACTGTGAAAGAAAGCTTAATCATATCTCCTTGTCCCCTGATAGGAGTGTTCCTGGTAATTTACATCATCCTGCTAGGTTTGTTTGGCATCCCGTTGTTCTTTTTGGAGCAATCTGTGGACAAGTGGAAATGCAGTGGCAGAATCGGTATCTGGGAAATCATCAGCCTTTGTCTCATCAAAGGCATCACCTTCAGCAGCTGTGTGGTGAGTTTCACACAGAGCTCCATACACACTTTCGTTAATTCAGGTGCATGGTAAAAATAGCTAAAGACGGATGTTGTTGTGTGGATATTTGGAGAAAGACCTCTTAATGAACCCGGGAGAAGCAACAGATTCTGACAACAAAAGATCTGTAGTCAGCAAGTTCTCAGAGATGCACCTGGGAAAAGCAGCAAGCTCCAAGAGAACTGACCTTGGCCTGCAGATAACCCACTTAGGGAGTATATGCTGATACCATGTACTCTGGAAACAACCTGGCGCGAAGCATTTAAAAAAAATAGTTACCGTATCCTACGGACTATAAGCAGCACCGGACTATAAGCCGCACCTGCAAAGTTTTTAAAAAAAAGTGCAAAAAAAATATATAAGAAGAAAAAGCTGCACCTCATTATAAGCCGCATGGTCTAAAGTGTGGGGAAAAAAGTAGTGGCTTATAGTCCGGAAAATACATCCATTGATTTGGATATGATTATATCCTTTAGAATGCTCAATAGGGTCAAAAAGAGTTAATGTGGAAAGCTAAAGTGGAAATAGTGTTATGTAGCAAAAAAGGGGTGGTTCCAAAAACCCCCCTTCCTCTGTAGCCCAAAATGTGTATTTAAACTGTGAGTTTCGGCCATTTGTTGTGAGCTTCACCTTTCTCTGAAAACTGACCCTCTGCTTCAATTGTTCTCTATTTTATGCTTAGCACTGCAGTCTGATGGTTAGAATTGTTAGTGAGTTGATATTCTGTTGTTAGGGCCCTCTTGGGGGAATTAGACATTGTATCTGATTTTAGGCACGACAGTTGCTTCCTAAGAGAAAGGGCTAATGAGTCTCTCATCAGCGGTTGTGGATGGCTGTATTTTGTGCTTCAGTGCTCCTGACCTGGATGTTACACGGTCCACTGTTTTACCCGTGTCCTCTGCTAATACAGGTGTGCTTCATTGTGGCCCTCTACTATAATGTCATCATCAGCTGGAGTCTGTTCTACTTATTCCAGTCTTTCCAGCACCCCCTGCCCTGGCACAAGTGTCCTCTTATGAGAAACCAGACCAACACATGTGAGATGCTTTGCAAGACCTTGTCAGACCTTAGTTTATGTTGTAATTAAAAAGATTAAGGTATATGTATAGTAACTGTGCAAACACATAGATTAAGTAACCTCTATTGATCCTAAAGCCTAAAGCAGAAACCAGATGTTCACACTGATAAAATGGTTCTTGTTATACAGATGTAGTGCCTGAATGTGAAAAGAGCTCTGCCCCCAACTACTACTGGTTCCGGGAGGCTTTGGACATCACCAACTCCATCTCAGAAAGTGGAGGACTGAACTGGAAGATGGCCCTCTGCCTGCTGGCTGTCTGGTGTGGGGTGTGTTTGGTCATGATCAAAGGCAATCCATTCACTAGGAAGGTAAAGAGTTGCAGCAAATGTATGGAGTAGGAAAAATATACATTTAGACAGACAGACACAATTCAAAAATGACATTTAGACATAATTGTCCATACACAACAGAACTGTGATCATTTTTTATATACATCATTTACACATTGTATACATATCAAAACATATACACACAGAGATATATTCACAGAGAAGGATCTTGTAAACTGTTTCTTAATGGTTAATGATTCCTCTTAATTCAGTAAATGTAATGCCAATGAAATTTTGCTAATCTAGACTGAAAACAAACAAAGCTTTTGTTTTGGCCCCAGTTAATCCCTGGTTTTGGCCTGTCAAGATCATGTGGTTAAGTTCTACAAAAGCAATAGTTAAACTGCATTTTTATGCAGTGAGAACGGAACATGAGAACAGAACAAAACAACTCGACAGTCTCAAATAATCCTAGTTAAACACGAGTTATGTCATGTTTTGTTGGTTATCCTGAAAAATGTGAAGAATCCCCAGAATGCAGGATTTGCTGGAATGCTATATGTCATATTTAGACTGTGTCTACAAGATTAAGTTGAGTTACAGTAGTAAAATAAAGTTGTACATTTTTGTAAGTGGCCATTATAATCTGTAGTAAGAATATAATCATAGCAGAGAGTGAGCTTTCGTGACTGTCCATCAGGGTGTTTGATATGTAACAAAGCAATACTTTTTATCCATAACCAGTGCATTTTGGCTCATTGGATTGGATTGGATTCAATTTATTGTCACACGCACAGTTATACAAGTACAACATGCGGCGAAAAGCTTATTATGACTGTAAAGCAGCCGTGACAGCAACAGACACAGCCGTGCCATCTTATCAAAGAAACAAAGCAGTATACATGAGGTACGAAAAAACATACACCCAGACCATGTTCCAAGAGGAGCATAAATTAGGTAGATCAAAAAATATCCGAGCACTAAAAAAAGCACATGTTAATCAACATAGACTAGGTAATAGGGATGGGATTGGAAAGGGGTAGGGGTCAAGGTACTGGTAGGGGTCAGGGAGGGGAGTAGAGGGAGATAAGCTGCGAAGACATGGGGGCCTCCTACAGAAAGCACCCTGTTTAGGAGCCAAAGCTGAAGTCCAGCAGTTGCCATGGAGACAATGTCTCAGTTTGCAGATAACAGAGCTCAGCAAACTCCTGAAGACAGCCCAGAATGTCGTCCTCTGGAGGAGATTTCCAGCATCTGCCAAGGTCAGAGCTGATAGGGGAGCTGAATAGCTGATAACAAGAATATTTTGGCCTGGAGAGAGTATTGTCCATTTTGCAGTTACTCATCTCCTGTCCTAGACACACAACCCTCCACCTCTCCCAGGAGTCCATCGTGTATCCTGCCGGAAGTGTCCCGTCAGGACACTCGGGTTCCCCCAAACCCCGGCTTCCCCCAAACCTTGTCAAGAAGATGGTGTCAATTGTGTGGAGAGACCAGTTGATCAAATCCATAGTTTAGTTTAGAAGAAAAGCGTTGAGCAAGTCTCCCAGTGAGATAGTAGCAGACAAGACTGAAGAGCTAAACTAGGCAGAAGAGATAAGGGAGGAAAGTGTGACCGCCTTCGCCAAGAGCCAGAATAAATGCGCTCATGAGCTTCCTCAGGGTTTTCAACCACTGTGGTAAGAATGAGCTCTCTTTCTCATTTGACTCTAGCAAATGCCATTACTGGCACTGAAAATTTTCAGGTCTCTCATGTGATCCACGTCAGGGTGGCACAGCTTACCACAATCAGAATTAACATAGTATCCCTGAGGCCTTCTTACATCAGTGTGTTTCGGATCTAGATTTGCTTTGGTCTTGTAATGAATGTAATGATATTCAGTTAAAGGTATTTAAATATTGATCTCCAGAAAATCAGTTGGAATTTATTTACATGGTTTGGTGTTTGCAGGACAGATGAAATATGACCTCACCCAACGAGCATTTCACTATGTATTTAGCAGTGAATCAGAGTTGTGGTGATTGTTGAATCTACATTGAATCATTTGAGTTTTAGTATGATGTATTTTCAGTTTTATTTTAGCAATTTCATAACTCATCATTTTTAAATGCAACATTGATTTATAAATGTTTTGTTAACATTTTCACAACCATTTAACATTAATCATTGTTTATAACACTGAAGCAACAATTAATTCATTGAAGATTGGTCTGGCTAATAGGGGTGTATGAAAATATCAGTATATTGAAGTATCTTGATATGTTGTGCAGTACTGTATTGATTCTCAACATCACAGTATTGATTTTTAATTAATAGTTTGCATCTAAAAATTTGGTGATTAAACAACACAAAATGCTAGATAATAGTGTTGTAGTCTCTCCTCAGATCCCACTGTTCTGATTGCCTAAAAGTCAACTTTTCTTTTACTCAGATTTTATGTATTCAACACAATTGTGTTTTCATATCCTGACCGTTTTCCTAAAATATGACTTCATAATATATTGAATTATTACCCCTGTACTGTGACATACTGTATCACCAGGTTTTTGCCAATACACAGCCCTACTGTCTATTAGGACTGGGCAGTATATCATAACTCTTGATATATCAAGATATATGTTATGCAGGTTATTAACTCTGTGCAATTGAATTCCAAAAAAAGAATGTGAGTTGGACTTTGTGTTGAAATGGTTTGGATTCTGAAGAGATGATCCTCAACAGGATACAGTCTTTCAAATTATGTGGTAGAAACATTGCAGGTAAAGGTTATTTAAATATACAGCCTGCTGTATTTCTGGTGTTACAATGAAATACAGATACTTTAACGACATGTTTTGTTATGGTTCTCATCAAAGCATATAGTATATCAGCATTACATTTTATATTTTATTCTGTTTTGTTTTGTTTTTTCTTTCATATCATCTAGCCATTCTTCAGTAAATTCCAGTGCTGGGTGTGACAGTGTCTGTGAAATGCAATAACCCACCAGTAAATCACCAAATAATTCACCAGTATGGAAAGCGGAGTTCTCTGATCAAGCATGTGTGCGTGTGTGCGTGCACATGTTAAAAAGAGAACAAAAAACCTGTTGCCATGGTGTTCTCCGTGCGCTTATCTCACTGGCAAAGTGAGCAATCTGTTGGCAGGGCAGATTGCCACTATTGAAGCCATGTCCAAGTGCAGTATGTCTGGAGCAGGAAATTGAGTATTTAACGGCTCATCTACAGTCTGTGATTAAAGTGATCCCAGTCTTATCTTATAATTTAGTGTAATCTTATCTCCTAATTTAGCCTGTTTGCTCTTTCTCTTTAAGTTATCAGGGTTTATTTGACTGTATAGAGTAAAACTAAGAGAAGGTAAACTTGATCATTCTCTGCTTTCTTGTTTTTTGTTTATCTTTAATCAACTACTATGGCATTTAATCTGGGATTTTAATTCAGTTGGACACAAGTTAATGGTTTGATATCAAAAAAACTGTAAGCCTTTTTATATGTGTGCTGTCTGTAAGTTACTCTGATCCTGAGTTATGAAGCCAAGAAAAACAGCAGGTAACTGTCCACAATGTCCGAATCTAAAGAGTTAAAAGTTCTACTCTTTCTGAAGCTCAGACTGTTTTGCAGAACCAGTGCTCATACTTTCCAGAACCAGTGCTGATACTTAAATAGAGAAAGAGAAATGTAAGCTTACATTGAGCGTAATGTGCTGAATATCCTTAATATGTGATGAATGTTTTAAATGTTAAATGTCCTGGATAGGTCATGTTTTAAAATATTCAGATTCTTTCGAGCACAGAGCATGAAAAATAAACATTTAGTACATTTATAGTAGCTTCACAGTAGCTTAGATTTTATAGATCTGTGCAACTAAGCCGTCACAAAGCCCTCATGGAGCATAACGCCTGGGTCTGTTCTAGCCAAGGTTGTCAATTACTTCATTCCTATGTGTAACCCTGCCTTCTCACAACGATTTCTGGGGGAAACAAAAAAAATGTGCCAGTATTAGCAGAAACTTACTGATAGAGATACTGGAAAGACAGCATAGAGGGAAGAAATTAGATTGAATATTGGTTGTACTGCCACTGAAATGTATGGGGATGGGCGGAGATAATCATCATACTGCAGAGATCAGTGGTGCACTTTTACAGTAATACCACTAACAGCTGATTGGAGAAAAGAAAATTCACTAACTGACTTTTTGCAGTGGTGGCGTCCTATTACAGTACTACGCTGGAATTCAGTGATCTCTTTAGAACGACCCATTCTTTCACTAATGCTTGGCAGACTGCAGGGCTAGGAATGTTGGGTTTGAACTCTCCAGGACCAGAATCGAGCACTTGTGAGGTACATCAATTACTCAAACACTCTCTACTGCTGTCCACAGACCTTCTGTAGTGATTAGAATTCACCACACTTTTCCCAACACAACAACATTCTCATTGGTTTTAAATCTTGTCATTGTGTTGTCCATGACATCACCTGAACTCCCTCACTCCTCAAACTACTCCACCCTTTAATGAGCGGAATGGCATCTCCACTATGCTGTCTGGCTCACACCCAGAGGGGCTGATAAATGTCAGAGTGTGGCGTACAGCAGGCCCGAATACGTCTGAGAGCCTTGTTTTACTGCCAGTGTCTTCGGCATTCATTTGTAGGAAGCTTGGGAAAGATTTTTATAGTACTAACCCTCCTTCAGGAGAGCATATTAATGAAAGCTTTTGTACACGAGTAACGTGTGAAGAACAATGGCCAAGCAGCCAGTGGATAAGACAAAGGCTGTTTTTGCCCCCTACAGGTCAGTGTTGGTTATACAGTTATACTCTGTTGAGCTGTTACACTATATCTGGTGAAACAGATCATATTGATTTGAAATGTTTTTGAAGTATAAATAAAATATTAGATTGAAATACACAGATTAGCCATAACATTCACCCAGGACCACCCACCTTCAGTAGGTCCCCCTTGTGCTGCCATTTGGGGCATGGACTCCACAAGACCTCTTTAGATGTCCAGCAGTATCTGGCATGGTGTCTCTTTTTTGGTGTTTACCTAAGTTTGGTAGGAACTGACCACTGTATACCAGAAAAACCTCACAAGACTTTCAGGATGTTCTGACCCAGTTGTCTAGCCATCACAGTTTGGTTCTTGCCAAAATGTCTCTTAAGCCTACATATCTTTCCTGCTTTGAAAACATCACCTTCAAAACCTGTCTGTTCACTTGCTACTTAATATGTACATTCCACTCCTTGTCAGCTGCCACTGTAGATGAAGATAATCAGTATTATTAAGGTCACCTGACTAATGTTCTAATGTTCATGTAATGTTATTGTGCAACCTAATATATTCAGTTTGGTGCTACATTGTGTTTTTATGTTTTTGTAATGTCTTATTGTATATTTTTCAATACAGTTGACAGCAATAATAGCCCATGGGTTTATTGGTATATTGCTTTTATATTCCCCTTCTTGAACTGCCACCTTACTGTGGTGGAAGGGTTTGAGTGCCAGAATGATCCAAGGAGCTATGTTGCCCGGGGGTTCTTTACCCCCTGTCAGGGTCTCCCATGGCAAACACGTCCAAGGTGACAGGTCCGACCAAGAGCAGTTCAAAAAAAGGTGGTCTGCAAGCTCCTCAGTGGTGGGGCCCCAGGGGTGGATGAGATCCTTCCGGAGTATCTCATGTCTCTAGATGCTGTTGGGATGTTTTGGCTGACACGCCTCTGCAGCATCGCGTGGTGGATGGGGACAGTGCCCCTGGAGTGGCAGACCAGGGTGGTGGTTCCCCTGTTTAAAAAGGGGGCCCGGAGAGTGTGTTCCAACTATAGGGGGATCACTCTTCTCAGCCTCCCCGGGAAAGCCTACGCCAGTTTACTGGAGAGATGAATTCAGCCGTTAGTCGAACCTTGGATTCAGGAGGAACAATGCGGTTTTTGTCCTGGCCGAGGAACACTGGACCAGCTCCTCTCCAGAGGGTGCTCGAGGGTTCATGGGAGTTTGCTCAACCAGTCCACATGTGTTTCGGATGCCCCCTGGATGTCTCCCCGGGGAGGTGTTCTAGGCACGTCCCACCTGGAGGAGACCGCAGGGTAGACCCAGGACACGGTGGAGGGACTATGTCTCTCGGCTGGCCTGGGAACGCCTCAGGGTCCCTCCCGGGGAGCTGGCTCAGGTGTCTGGGGAGAGGGAGGTCTGGGCATCCCTGCTCAGACTGCTGCCCCCATGACCCGGGCCCAGATAAGCGGAAGAAGATGGATGGATGCTTTTATATTGTTTATCTAAGTTGTCTAAAGTATTTATTTGAGACACATAACCTGTGAAAGTGAACTCGTTGAATTGACAGTATAAGATTTGAAGTTAGTCCTTAATAACTTGGCTTCTTATAGGAGAGAGTCACATATGCCAGATGTTGTTAGCTATCACAGCTATCACATAAGAGTACTGTTATCCTGTTGGGTGCTGTTAAGTTAGATGTAAAGATGTAGATGTTTCATTTTTAACTGAGCTTTAATAGCTGATGTGCAATGAAATGTTCTCTGTTTGCAGCATATATACTTCAGGACCCTCTTTCTCTATGTGGTTCTGATCTGTTTCCTGATGAGAACCCTCCTGCTGGAGGGGTCTGTAGATGGCATTGTCCACATGTTCACCCCCAAGGTAAGACCCCAAACACAGGGAGAGCATTTGTGTACATCACTTCAAACACTTCAAATTCTCACTTTAATAACTACATACCTTACATTTTAATGGTAGCTATAGCTGTGGCGCCTACTCACACTGAGTATGTTTCTGTTTGTTTTTTACTGAAAAAACATTTGATTTTTAATGTAGTGGTTTAATGCATGGTTTGCCTTCTGTGCTCTCTGATTATACACATGATAAAATTCAAATGTTTTATATTTTGTGTACTCGAAGAAGAATAATCTGGAAGCATATATAATATATCCCTGTAAGGCCAAAAATTTAACATACCGTAATATACTGTAAAAGTACCTGAACCTTTAAACATACTGGATCATATGATGTAATCAGTTCCCAGGATTGGCTAAATTATTGCACATTTGGGATGAAAATAGCCCGATACCGATATGTATACAATTGATCCTTCCATCTCACATTGTTTTTAAGAATAAAAGCTGAATAATAAAAAGCCGGTAAATGAAAGTGTTAAAGTCCAGAGTCACTGGGACATGCCCAGCTATCACAACAACAGTTTAGCACAATTAATGTCACCTGCTGAACCACAAATGCAAGTGATGCACCTTGTTTATAATGTCACTGATAAATTGTTCATCAGCAATTCCTCCATGTGCTCCACTGGGTGGTCTGACAGAAGTTTCTGAAAACAATAATAATAACCATGGAAACAGCATTGTCCTGTCCAGTCTCCCAGCATGCATCTGTGTTGGTAACATGGCAAGTTCAAGGAACAAATTAATTCCTCCTCCAGCAAAAAGCCTGCTTCCCAGCAGCGTGTGTACTTCTGCCAGCTGCTTTGCATAACACACACATACACAGTGCTGTCACGTCTGCTCTGCACCGATCTCTCACGTCAAAGATTTTCAGCATGTGTGTGTGTTTGTCTCAGAAAGAGTGTATCTGAAGGTGTGTATTTGAGTGTAAATGTTGTGTTGGTGTTTGTGCTATATTTGTTCTTTCTGATGAACGCTATTTTTTAAGTGAAGACATTGTTTACAGAGATAAATACACTGTTTTCATTTATTTTATCGTATTGTGGCAGCAAACATGGACCCCTTGTCAGAACATCTGTCTATGATTAGAAGGTGAACTGACCTCCAATAGGAGTACACGGACAAAAGTATTTGGAAAGACCTTTTACAGTCTCAGAATACTTCCTCGATTCATCCCTCTGAGAGTTGCATACTCCTTTTTTCGTTTGGCCTTTCACATACACTCTGCACCTGCAGATGACACTGTGACATTTTATGATGCTAAGATGGTTGAAAATGATTATCATAGTTCTAGCTATGGTGCTTTATGATGCCAGGACAATCTGTGGACAATGGAGGGATAGGTAGGGGTATAGCCACCACTCTGCATCTCCACTCTGTAATACCTCTGAGAGCTGACCTTCAAGGTTTTCATGACATGCCTCATTTTACCAACCAATCACAGGCTTGATCACGCAGTGTCTTCATGTTCAGAGTTTGCCCAGCTGCAGTCTGCACAACACGTCTATAGTTGTTCCATTTTCTCCACAATTATGTCAGATTGTTCTGTGAAACCAAGCAAATGTCGACTCTGCAAGACATGCTGAGAGGTATTTCATGCAGTCCCATTGTCGCATGTATTTGTGTATAAATTCAAGCACTTAGTCATGTAAGTTCCCACTACAAACATTAGAATAGGTTGTTATAAAGAGCTCACTGAATTCCAGCCTGTTACTGGAATGTTTGTATAGAATGCCACCATTGCAACATTGACCTCCTAGCCATTCTATGATCAACTGTGATTGATACTAATGAAAACAGGAAGTGAAAAGGAAACACAGCAACCCAGCGACAAAGTGTCAGACCACGTGAAATTGCAGAGTGGGGTGAGTGGTGAGGAGCATAGTAAATGAAAGTCACCAGCACTCTGCAGAGCTCCAAAGCTGCTGTTAGAGCTGCAGATTGCAAAGGAACTTATTAGCTTCTACAGAACTAGGGTGGTATGTCAAGAAATTTTCTGTATGTGTAATGTGTAGGTGTCCCCATACTTTTGTCCATATAGTGTATACGGCTGCACAATTTATCATTTCAGCAGTGTTTTTGAATTGTTGGCATGGACAAAATTCATATCATAAGATGTGTAGTATCACATAAAGCGAATTATTACCATTTCTGCTTGATATGACAGTTAAATTCTTTTTCTATGACAGATTCAGGTTCTGTCTGCCAAATATCATTATTTTACTCCACTCTTTAACACACAGGGCATTATTAATGTCATGACACTTGGGATCAGTGACTTCAGATGAAATTTGGTGATAATTCCTGTATTTTTTAATATTGCAATTTTTATTGTAGAAAAAATATGTATCTCTTGTATGTATATATGTATGTATATGTATATGTATATGTTTTTGTGTGTGTTTTCTCAGCCAGAGGTCATGCTGGACTCTAAAATGTGGCGAGAGGCTGCTACTCAGGTCTTCGTCTCTCTTGGTCTGGGCTCTGGTGGAGTCTCCAGATACAACAAACAACTTACCAACTACCACTCTGACGCCTTGCTGGTCCCCATCTTCAACTCCCTCACTTCTTTGCTGTCAACCCTGCTGATGTTTGCTGTGCTCGGCTTTAAAGCCAAGTATGTCGAGCTGTGATTCCCATCTTGTTACAGAAGTCAGAACAGTGCATGTTTGTGTTTGGAATTTAGAGAGGTCCTTGAGAAGTTGTTGTACTGCACCAAAGTGTAGAATTGTTAAATGGAATTATATAACTGTGGAATTAGAGCAGTGAGGCTGTACTGTAAGAGTTGCAATGTGGCTGCTGATATAAACTAGTCAGTTAAAAAATTAAGACCTTTTTTGATCAACTCCACTTACCATACAGGAGCAGTTTGTAGTTCTATAATTACAGAATGGAAACACTGAGGTGATCATAATGTTATTGATTTGTGTACAGTCTTGTGTAAACATTTGGGTTTCATATTTTTTTAAGTGAAAGTAAGTTTAAATCCACTATTCTGCACATTCTGAAACATAATTACTGTTTAATTTAACATTTAACATTCAGAACAAAAACATTTTATATGGTGTTTGCAAAAATATATTTTGGCTCGTATTTGTCTAAAAATATGGTAATTCGGCCTCATTCATGAATCCTTTGTAAAAACAGGAGCAAACCATAAATTACGAGTAAAATGGAACTTCCTGAACCTGCCGCCAGATTCATGAACACTGTGTAAACACCATATGAAAACCAAGTGATAGAAAGGGTCAGTTGGTGAAGTGGTGAGATTGTTATTGTTGAAAAGGAGAAGTGGTCAGGAACCACGGCAACTCAGCCATAAAGTATCAGACCACATAGCAGATGGACCTCTGAGAAAGGCGATTGGCTGAATAGTCAAGCGAGCTTTGAGTAGGACTCTGCAACCTCGTTCTGTAACGCTAAGTCCAGCAGCAGTGCCAGATCAGCTGGATTTGCACTGTTGGATATTACACACCGTAAACTCTTTTATAGTGAAATAAGGTATTAAGTAAGCTATTGACCATGTGTGACAAACCATATGGGGAAAAATATTCAAAATGTATTATCAAATATATTTTTCCATTGTTTGAAAATGGACAAATGTTTCTGTTCAATACATTATGGTTGTACAAAATAAAGCATCTAGTCCTGCAGTCTGCGGTGACAGAAAGGGTCATTATAAGAGCTCACTCACTGTCCTTTCATTTTTGAAAAGTGGAATTGGTTATGAACCATAGCAACTCAGCCATGAAGTTTCAGACCACATGAAGTTGCAGAGCAAAGCTGAGTTCTGAGAAGCATAGTGTATTAAAGTCAATGCTCTGCCGATCGAGAACTGCGGAGCTCCAGGCCTGCTGTTAGAGCTGCACAGGGTGGGGGAGGGTCCATATTATTGCCTATGAATTCAGAATGGGATGTCAGAAAAGCAACAGCACTTTTTCTAATGTCTCTTATTAAAATACACTTTAAGGCCCTGTTCACACCTGGCATTCATGTGTCTCCTTTGATGGTGTGTGATCAGATTTCCCTCTTCATTTCCACTGGGAAAGGGGCATGGCACACATAATTTAATTCAGTTGAGGTGAGACATCTGTTTTGCACACCAGCCACAAGAATCGCTTTTATCCATTAGTTATTTTTAGTATATATATATATATATAATTAGTTAGTTTTGATTGTGTCATGCTGATTTGGACAGTGTAGTCTCACAGATGTTCCATATTTGCGGGCTTTGGCATTCACGGTACACGAGTAATGTGCTCATATGCGTCTCTGACCACTTCTGAATGTGGTTGGAGTGACTGGATTTCAATACATCCTCGAGACACTTTGTAGCCCATTTACACTGGTACTTTATGCTGGCCACTTAAGATCGGATCACCCGGGATGTTAATGGCAGGTGTGAACTGGCCTTGTAAACATACTCTATACTGAAATAAATAGATTTAGGACAGTGCATTTAGATATAGTATTAAAATAGGTTTAATTTAACGTTTATTTTTCTAAATCTTGAGCATTTCTGAAGTTAGATTTTTTTCTCAGTCCATTTTTACACATTGTGCCATTGACAAAAACTAATTATTCCATATTGTCTTGTTTTACTAAATGTTAGGAATACAAAGGATATTGTGGATTACAAGGATAATGAATTAAGTACGGTCTTGATAACCACTGAGGACAACCAGAAGCTGACTGCTATCATTTGTGGTGTGAGAGAGAAGGATTATGCTCGCCTGGGCCTGTACAGCTGGGATCTAAAAGAGGAGCTGAATAAGGTAGGCAGAAATATAATTGCAAAAAGAAAAATACTTAAAAAATAAAATCACTGGAAGTAAATTGTCCAGTGGGTAATGACATTGATTATGAACTCATTAATCCAGAATTGGAGCAATATAAGTGATATTATGTCCCGAGTGGATCTGTCATGGAAAATTAGAACAGTGGTAATTTTCCTTTTATATTCGTTTCTTCCTTTTGTGATAGTTTACCTTTTGTGGCACTGTGCATCCTGTAAATGACTGTTGCACATGTACAAATTTTGATGTCTCTCTCTCTCTCTCTCTCTCTCTCTCTCTCTCTCTCTCTCTCTCTCTCTCTCTGTATCTGTATCTGTATCTGTATCTGTATCTGTCTCTCTCGCTCTCAGCCAGTACAGGATACAGAGCTGGCCTTCATTGCCTTCCCTGAGGCTCTGACCCACTTTCCTGAATCGGTCTTCTGGTCCATCATGTTCTTCCTCATTCTGTTGATTACGGGCCTGGGCAACATGTTTGGCACCATCACACCCATCTTGGACACCTTCAAAGTACACAAGAAGTGTCTCACAGGTCAGAGTAAAAGCTTAGCCAACCAAATAACTTCCACATTATTTACTTTGGTTTGGTACTCCTTGGTGTAATATCTTACAATTTTGTACAATAAGTAACAATTTACTTGACTGTTGTTCACATTCTCTTTCTGTATTTTTCCAGTGGGCTACTGTGTGCTGGCGTTCAGTATCGGCCTCATATTTGTTCAGCGATCAGGCTACTACTTTGTGGTCATGTTTGATGACTACTATGCTACACTGCCCCTCCTCTTTGTAGTTTTACTGGAAAATGTGGCTGTGGCCTGGCTCTATGGCATTGAGAAGTATGTTATTTTTACACACATGAAGTGGAGAGCTTGACATTGTAAATGTGTTTTTGTTGTGGAGTTATGAAATAACTAAAGTCAGAGAGGTGGAACATGTCTGATGCCCCTCTTCTTAATCTGACATCCTTTAATTTCAGCCCAAAAGTGCCCCACTCTTACAGTCTCCAAAATAACCATATGATAAGCTGAAGGAGTGGGTAGAACATTCAAATAGTTATTCAGTCACCCTTTACAGTGGCTTTTTAAGCATAAAACTAGGTGCGGTGTCATCTGATAAGTTTTTTAGGCCTCAGTAAATGACACATCACAAAGTTCTAGTCCAGCCCGCTTATCGTCCCTTTTGTGTAAATACGTTGGTTTTCTGGTTCGGCTGCTCTCCCCATTAGTTGGCGTCAAGACTTAAAGATTAGATGTCCTGCATGCACGTACCATGCAGACTATATGTTGTACCATCAGCATGGTTCCGCTAGAGCGTTTCATTACCAACTAGATGTTATGACTAAGTGTCTTGAGGCCTTGGGGTGTGTAGTCGAAGAGGCACCGAATACAGTTAAACAATAATGGCTAAAGCATAAGTGAGAGAGGAATACATTTGATCAAACAGAATAATAGACAATAAGTAATATAAAATAGTACATTTATCTCTTACAGAGTCCCCCTCAGCGTGTTCAGGAGCAATAATCAAGATTCGTGAAACCACACGCTCACTAACCCAGAGATAAATAAACTATATTGATAAAAGCTGTGTGGGTGCAGCATTAGTCCCCCAAAATAAGTTGCTTTTGATCCTTGATCAATTACCTTAAGTAATAAAACCATCGCAGTTGCAATCAGGGACAGGACAGACACAGTGCAAATCTTAAATATCAAATCCCACACTGTCCTGCCACAGCAGGGGAGTTTGAGTCTGATTACGTAGTTCCAACATCTCAACTTTGACATGTTGTGCGCCCGATACCAGAGAAATCAAGTGCGACTGCATCTTATCAGAAAAGGTAATTAACTTTTTAATAGCCTCCAAAGGAGCTTGTGGTAGGGGTTTCACCCACTGGAACCAATCAAAATCTGGTAACACAACATTTGAACTGAGGGAGGTGGGAACAATCTCAAGGAACCCACCTGGAAAGGAACAGGCACATCTAACTGAACAGTCTTATCAGAAACAGGGATCACAAGAATGAAACCATGTCCAGTAATTAGATAAACTCCTTAACACAGTTATTTTAACTGGCAGGGTACTACAATGATCTCACAGCATCAACAAACTTCATTATCTTTCAATAAAGCATTGACAACACCAGTCAACCCCACCACCCCATCAGTTATCTCAAGAGTTCTCTGATAGCGTACGGCTTCGCAGTCATCCAGAATGCCTAACAAAAACACAGAAGAGAGCAAAAAGGAAAAAAGACTGTGTTTAAAGTTCAGTTCAGGTAAACAGAAGACAGGTGGCATTCTCAAGGGGTTCTGGGAGGGTGAGCTTTCAACTGGTCAGCATGAAACCCTTTGTCCCCGGATTTATGTTTTCAGTCTTTGGCCAGAGTGACTTTGTACAGTTTATCCCTGCATTTGTTGTTTGTG
Organism: Acestrorhynchus altus; assembly: GCA_034509495.1. NCBI lineage: Eukaryota > Metazoa > Chordata > Actinopteri > Characiformes > Acestrorhynchidae > Acestrorhynchus > Acestrorhynchus altus. The sequence goes on from CM067508.1 coordinate 32,429,477, forward strand.
GGACTGAGAGGTAGCGCTGATAGGTGTTTTGCGCTGGTTTGCTGTGATCTAGGGTCTTGTTCCTCGATGGGTGTGGGGGTCCATGGAGCCACCCAAGGTTGTCCGTTGATAGCAGCATTTCTTGCAGCAAGATCAGCTTTCTGATTTCCATCCGCCAGAGGTGATGTGCCCAGTTTCTGATGGGCTTTCACTTTCAACAGGTGCTCCTCACCCCCAGATGTACACACAGCAAACCCAGAACGATAAGTCTTGGTGTCGTTATCCAGAAAATGCAGTCCATCTACAAAGACAGTCAGAGCGTCGCTGTCATGAGTCAGTCTCAGCCTGTGCAATGCATCTGGGAACACAGGGCAGCTTTCAGTCGTGTCCACATTGTGGGGGTCGGGAGTTCTCCCTCCTTCCTGTATGACATTTCCCAAGAATTCACCTGTGTTTCCAGCAGCTGCAGCTTCTTTGGACTCAGTTTCAGGCCTCCTTGTTCCAGAAGGGTCATCAGTTCATCTAAAAGATCCAGATGTTCCTGTCGTGTGATAGACTGGAGCAGAATAGTATCAACAAAACACAGCAGAGTTTCCGGATTTAACCAGAATTTAGCCCTGCCCTGTGGGAGTCTCGTCCAGGTGTACTGGGTTCTCATGGACGGGTATGCACCAGGATGATTTGCTCAGGTTCAAAGTGGACAGGAAGTGACAATTCGGGTCAAGAGATGCAATAATGTCAGGGAGGCTTGCAACAAGAGGTGCAGCAGAATCGGTTCTGGCATTAAGGGTACTAAAATCTATGGTCAGACGCCAAAAGGAGGTCTGACCTGAAATTGAATGTTTCTTTATAGGCCAAATGGGGTTATTACAGGGAGAACTGCACTCTTTGAGGACCCCTTGTTCTAACAGAGACTCAATGGTGGCTTTAAGGAAATGATCTGTACCCTTAACTTCAACCAGCATGATGTCATGGGAAATGGTTCCACAATCATGTTTGTGTTTAGCAAAAACACCTTTATGTTTGATCAATAATTCTCAGATTTCTTGGTCTGGGTGCGTCAACAGATCATCCAAATGATACTGTTCGACAGCCTTTTTGGCAAATACTGAATGTGCATCAGATATTGCCCTAACATGATGGGATGAATCTCTCTTCCAAATCAGACCGTTTGGAAAATCAATAATCAAACCTCATTTGCTCAAAAGATCTGCACCGATTAAGGAACCTTCAGCATTCTCACAACACACTGTATCAACAAAAGCATCATTTCCAATATCCAAATCCATTGGGGAAGTCTCAACAGCTGTTGCCCTGACAGATTCATCTGTGCCAAAACCATGCAAGTTAATGGAATGATTCCCGTTCCATTCTGGGTCAGGAATTATGTTAAGTAAACTAACTGAAGCTCCAGTGTCAATAAGCCAAAGTGAACTGTCATTCCCTGCAGTAACCTCTACCACTGGTCTACCACACCGATCTCTCTCAATTTCTGCCACAATCCGTAAATCTGCTGTGAATTCTGGCTGTGACTATCACTTAGACTTGTGAGTATGTTTCCTAAGAGGTTCTTGTGTGGATGAGTCAGGACCAAAGATGAGAGTAACTCGGTGGGAGGGACAGGGCTGTTCCTCCTCCACAACGGGCTCTGAGGAGTCAGCATCGGATCTCGAAATAACACGTTTCTGCAACTCCTGAACAGCCTTTGCCAAATCCCTGATCTCATGGGCGTTCTGAGCTGCAGAAAAATCAGTTTTGGTACACGCACGGCTCATGTGACCAGTTCTACCACAGTGGAAGCAAACTTGGCTATACTTAACGCCTTTATCTGTGTTATTTTGGGATGTGGGAGCATCCTGCGCTTCGAGTGCCTGGTCTGACTGAGAGTGAGAGGGGTGGGGAGGGGCTGCGGGTGCTGCTGGAGAGGAGCGCGCCCCCCTCGGGGGGTTAACCCTTTCCACAGCAGAGACTTGGTTGCTGATTTTACTCTCAAAACGCCTTAAGAACAACCTAGGTTCATCCTTCTCTGGATCAAACTTACCCAGCAAGTTTACAAACAAATCCACAGTCTTCCTAGTAAGAGCTACTGACTCATAACAGAATTCCTCCTCGTCAGAACTATCCTTGGTCTCATTGATAGTTCTGCAAGGGCCATTATTTGATCCCCTGGATCTGTCAGTGCTTGATTTTCCATAAAAACTGATCTCAGGTGGGTGCTCGAATCATTCCTGACGAGAGCTCACCTGCTCCGGCTAAAAAGAGTCCCATTCTATGCCTGGGTTCTGACCTGCACTTGCAGAGTCAGGATCCAGGACAGGGGATCTCTCCCCGGTGGGGGACAGATCGGACAGTATGGCTATAAGAGCATACTCTTTTGTTGTAGAGCCGGGTCTACAGGAGGTGTTGGACATGCGTCCTCCAACTTCTCCTTGTAGAGCGCTCTATACGTGATACCCTGGTTGTTTACTTTTGTCTGCAAAGTGCAGATTCGAGCTTGGTCTGTAATAGCCTTCCACGGGTTTCTAGCCAAATCTGTTTTTACGTAGGTCAGATCCATAAGAATGGCATCTTTCATTGTCAGCTGCTGCTGAAATTCATCGATCTGGGACTCGAGGGAATTGACACAGTCCAGTTCGGTCATAGTGCAGGACAGCTGTGCCACTGTGACGACGTATAATTTGTAAACAGCTAACAAATGACATGCCATCTTATGGATGTGACCCTTAAATTTCTTTGCTGCCAAAATCTGTTTGACCATTGGTTCACACTCATCAACACCTCCAATCTCAACAAACATTTCAACTGGTAGACCATGTTTATTAATCTGCTTGGCCACATGTTCTCATAGATTTAGTGGACACTTCTGTTTCTGTGTTTTCACCATGATGATTCTATTCAAAAAAGATTTATTGATGATAAAATGACCCAGTTTTGCAGGTTCAAAGCACAAATCAACACTGCCAGGCCACCAGAGCCAAAGCATTCAGTCCCAGACTGATTGCAAACACAGGGGATCACATACTACAGGAATGATGAAGATTACAAGGTGATCAAAATGATAAAAACCAAATGACCAGCATGATTTTTCATTTCCAATATTTTCATTCTAAATGGTTGAAATTTCAACAATTTGCTGTCTAATTTGACTAATGTTCTAAAATCTAGGTCTTTTAGACGATATGGACATGATATTTATATTAGATTGGACTTTGCATCAACTCCTGATCCTCCCAAACATATCTTTAACCAGAATTGTCACTTACCGCACTAGGAGAGCTATGATCAGCAGGGCAAGGCTTGCTCCTTGGCCTGTTGTCATCCTGGTACAGTCTCTCTTCTCTCTTGGTTGGATTTTGATTGTTGATGTCTTCCCATCTGATTGGATCAGGTCCAAAACGTCTCCTGGCTCGAGGCTCGCCAATGTAGGAATGTCTCTTTTTTGGTCAAAAAAGTGAAGTCCATTCAAGGGAAGACAGAATGTGAAATGAGTTTTGCCAGTTTAATGATAAAAAAATGTTGGTCAAAACAAAAATTTGATTATAAGGAAAAAATGTAAATGTAGTAAAAGCATTGTTAAAAATCAAGTGAAGAAATCTCTAAGGTCAGGCTGACCAGAGTCTCATAGTGGTCTTGAGATGGTCAGTTCGTGGCAGAGGATCCCCCTGTCGGTTCGAGACCAAAAGTCACCCTTTACAGTGGCTTTTTAAGCCTAAAACTAGGTGCGGTGTCATCTGATAAGTCATTGAGGCCTCAGCAAATCAGAAAGTTCTAGTCCACCCTGCTTAGCGGCCCTTTCGCGTAAATATGTTGATTAAATACTGGTTTCCTCTGGTTCGCCTGCTCTCCCCATTAGTTGCAAAATCTACAACAATATGACCTTCTGCATTTCTGTCTTTCACACCATACATACCCAGCACTTCTTCAGCCCCTCTGTTCCCTTCACCATCATGTCCATTGAAGTCTGCACCAATCACCAATCTCTCCTCTCTAAGGACACCTCCTAACACTTCATACCAATTCCTCTTTCCCCTCTAACTGACAACCAACCTGTGGTGCATATGAACTGACAACATTCAAAATGACACCATCAACTTCCAACTTCAAGCTCATGATCAATGTCTGACACACTCTTTACATCCAGAACACTTTTCACAATCTGTTCCTTTAGGATTATCCCCACTCCATTTCTCTTCCTATCTACACCATGATAGAACAGTTTAAATCCACCTCCAATGTTCCTGGCCTTGCTTCCTTTCCATCTTGTCTCCTGAACACACAGAATATCTACCTTCCTTGTCTCTTTCATGCCTGCAAGCTCTCTGCCTTTACCAGTCATTGTCCCTATGTTCAGAGTCCCTACAGTAGTCCAATTTCGACCTACAGTAGTCCAATTTCCACCGACACCCTGCTGGTCAACAGCACAGGAGGCAGTCGTTGTTAACCCGGGCCTCGACCCGATCCGGTATGACAGTCATATTCATGATCCACATAATGGTTTTGGTACAAGATTTATGCCGGATGCCCTTCCTGACGCAACCCGCACCATTTACCCGGGCTTGGGACCAGCACCAGAAGTATACAAAGTACACCGCTAATGGCTGGTTAAAAAAAAAATATATATAAAAATAAGCCCATTAATCAATAGTTAATATATATTTTTTTACATTTCTTTTAGAGTTCTGTAGAAAAGGCAGTGGTTCTTTAAAGAACTGTGACAACTCAAAGAACATTTGAAATGCTGAAATGGTGCTTGCTTGGTGGAAGGTTTCTTTGCACTGGTGGAAAACCTATTGTTGATGGTTGTATATATTAAAAGTAGTTCACTCGTGTTATGAGAGATAAACCTTGTTCTATTGTTTGTTACTCAGAACATTCATTGTATTGCTGGCTAAGACGAGACTGTATTAATGTCATCTACTGTAAGTGGTAATCAAAACTTCATGAATGGAAGAATCAAAATACTCCAAAATGATTTGGTTTAAAATGAATACTGACTTCTGAAAAATAAGAATGTTTTTCCTTCTCCTGTAAAGTTTCAAAGGTTTTTACGTGACAGCAACAATCCACCGCAAGTCCAGATAAGTTCTAACATCTAACTTAATCTAACAGTTTATTTAAGGCAACAGGTTGCCAAAAATCAGGTTCCAGCTTACGAGGTAGCTTAAAGTACTAAATATGTACAGTAGACCAACTCAAATACGTGAGTTATGATAAGTCATACAGTCTTTATACTTTAACTGGATGTTTTGAGTTAACTTAACTAAATGTGAAATATTAATATTTGATTCCCAAAATGACTATTATTACACTGATCGTGTAATCTTGTGGCAAGGCACGAGTGAACACTACAGTAGTCAGCCAGAGCCACACTCGGTAGTACAGGAAATGGTATTAGCCTAAAGCATAGGCAGTCAATCTTTATATAAAATGTATCTGCATGCCTAAGAGAAGGTAGACTGGGAGAATGACTACACACTAGTGGTGAATGAGAGTAGAAAGACCCAGTATGCAAGTAGTGCCAGGAGCTAGGGCAGGGTGAAACAGCTTTAAAAAAAACAAAAAAACTCCTATCCCAGAATGCTTAAGAGAAATGGTGATATATGATACAATGAAAACCATACCAGAATATGATGTGAAAGTAATTAAATTAGCATTTAATTGTAACACCAAAAACATTCATTGCAATGTTTCTGCATCATAATTTGAACACAAATCCCTCCAAACCTTTCCCACACAAACAATCCACTCACACTCTTTTCTTTTTTTTAATTAAATCAGTTTCTCTTAGGTAAGGTGTACATAGACTCATTGTGCTGCATACAGATGAATTTGTTTGCCACATTTAACCCATCTACACACAGTGCTACACCCACACCAGTGGATTTACACACCAGGGGCAGTGAGCACACATTGGGGAGTTAAGTGCATTGCTCAAGGGCACTTCAGTCATGCCCTGACAGTTCAAAGATTCAAAACGTCTAGTCACATGACTGGTTTCCTTACCACCAGTCTACCCCTTAAACAGGGGTTGTCAGTTCTACCCATAATGGTAGCATTTTATTTGGAGTTTGTGAGAAATGTTGTCACAGCTTTATAGAATACAACAAAAAAGTTTATTTTACTGAAACACATGCCTATAAATAATCAAAACAAGAGAAACTGGCAATGTGGAGTGGTCTCTTAATTTTTCCCATCGCTGCATTTCTCAATATATTGATATTTAGGACATATTGCCCAGATCTACGGCAGCCAATCAGAAAGGTGTGAGTTTTGCACATAGAAACCCACAGTATATTATTGAAGCAGCACAGCATGTTAAAATAGTTAAAATAGTGGAGTAACATATGGGACACACCCAGCTTTACATACAACAGAATTCATTCTTTTGGGTAAAACTTTTGAATGCAGATGAAAACACTACAGCTTAGTAGCTGTTACACACATTTACCAACAGGTTTACCATCACGTGATTTTGTAAGTTCCTTTCCCCCCCCACACTAAACACATTCATGTAGTGACTTTTAAATGTACCTAATCTTTAAGTAAGCAGGTGATTGAATTGTTCTCTGTTGCACAGTGAGCTCCATCTTCAAAACCTGACTATCTGTTTTCCCTCAGGTTCTTTGTGGACTTAAAGCACATGCTGGGCTTTGCTCCCTTCCGTTACTATTACTACATGTGGAAGTATGTGACTCCTATTCTGCTCTTGCTTTTGCTGAGTACAAGCCTTATTCAGCTGGGCATGACCCCTCACAGTTACAGTACCTGGAACCAGGAGATGGTGAGTCCTGCAGCACTTCTAGTGCCAAATTTAATTTCTCAGATTAGGAGAATCACACCAAACCACCATCTGTTCTACTAATAACTTCTTTCCTTAATACAAACATATGTCCTCATTTGCCATCCAGTAAGGACAGAGAATTTACTGAGTAGCAGTTAATGCGTAATTGGCTTAATTGGTAACTGCAGCAGTTAAGCTGTTGTCTGTGCATATGCCTCTTTCAATCAATAAGTTTTAACAGGGATGCACAATAAAAGGCTCCAGAATAAGGTTGCTAACATTTCTTTGTGCTGTGTGTGTTTGTGTGTCAGGCTCAAGAGCAATCTCTCAGCTATCCGCCTTGGGGTCTGGCTGTCTGCATGACGCTGACGTTAGTCACCATCCTACCTATGCCCATAGTCTTTGTTCTGTGCTATTTCAAAATCATTGGTGGACATACTGCAGGCAATTCCATCATCTCCACACAAGCCAATCCTGCCTCCAATGGTCATGTAGATGACTTAGCCAGATTGGTTGATGGCTGACATGCCAGACATGCCAAAGTCAGACTTGTGAGGGCAAAGTTTTGACCTTTATTACTTTCTGAGGTCAAGCTACTGTAAGTGCTTATGAACTCATATACCATTCCATCATTTTTTACCATGCATTTGGACATATAGTGTATGTGCTTCAAGTGCATCGTTTATAAGCTGTTGAGAAGTGTTAGGTAATACACAACCTAGGTTCATTGTTTCTAAAATGTGGTTTATGAATAAATATAAACATTTTAAATGCTATTTGAGCTCAGTTTTGGCCGTTGTTAATTCTCTCATTCTTAGACAGAGCCCCAATTAAAGCATCACCCTTACATGTCTGCTCAAAAGCAGTTTAGCCTGTGACAGTTTGGTTCACTTTAGGGAAGATTGTCGCTTCTGTCAGAATCAAGTGTACCAATGCTGGAAATCTCCCCTGGAGGACAACATTCTGGGATGCTCCCTCCCTTCTCCTACCTACTGCTGACTGCAGTCTCTGGCTGGCTACTCAAGGCTGTTTTCGGGAGTTGTTGAGCTTTGTTATCTAAGAACTGAGACATTGTCTCCATGACGACTGCTGGACTTCAGTTTTGGCTTCCGGGCAAGGCGCCATGTGCAGAAGGAAAAACGTCTTCGCAGCTCTTCTTTCTCCCCCCGGATGAGCAAGGACTGTGCACTAGATAAGCTGGCAGGCTGTGAGGGACTTGCTTGTTGTGTCCCATGATCAATGAATTTCCCTTTTCCTTTGGGATTGTAAGGGATTAATAAAGTATCTATCTAATGTAATCTAATACAACCATCCACAGGATCCAGACATCCTGAAGAACTGTTGAAGTTTGTCTTTGCTGACTTTCCTAATGTAAGACTGTTGTTTACATTTTAGCCTGTGTTATCTTTCAATGTGTGCCTCATTTCACTTGTGGAAGTTTCAGTCTGAAAGCTGGCTATCTGCAGGTATTGCTCATAATGGAACTTTGTCACAGTGTTCAACTGCCTTGATTAACTGTTCAGCTTTCTTAAGAACTCATGCCATTTTGCAGTGCAGTTATGGAGCTACTGCTTTTATAGTTTTATTCCAGAACTTACAATTATCTACAGTCCTGTGCAAACGTTTAGGCTCCTGTGAAAATTAGAATTACAAAGCTACTTATCTGGGCAGTAAGGGCTTATTTACTCAGTAAAACTGTGATATTAGAATAAATACAGATAGTGCTCACAGAAAGTAGTGGTTCTATATCACTAGGTTCAAAGCCCTCCTCATGGGAGTTTAGTATTATTTATAGTTCTCATCTAACACTTGGTTTTGCAACTCAGTGCTTAATGATGTTAAATCAGGTGCCCTGGTGATGGAATTGAACACCATGCTGGCTGGCAGCATCCAGGAGAAATCTGGAACCAGGGTTGTCATTCACATCACATGTGGTACATAAGGTGGAGCAAGATTATGTCCTCAAGGTCCCCATTATATTTACAAAAACTGTATATAAAAATATGAGAAGGAAATACAATAACAATAAATAAGGTGCAGTAAACAGCAAGCCTAGCTCACGAGCTGTCAAATACTTATTTATACATGAAAAAGTCGTTGCCACTCAACTCCATACCTATCTATCCCAAAACTCCCTTTAGGAAAAATTCCAGTCTGGTTTCCGCTCCCTTCATAGCACAGAAACTGCCCTTATCAAAATCACCAATGGCCTTCTTATGGCAGCTGACGCCGGTTCAGTCTCCATTCTGATACTTCTTGATCTAAGTGCAGCATTTGACACCATCTCTCATTCTATCCTCCTCAGTAGACTATCCTCCATAGGCATCAACCATATCGCACTCGACTGGTTTCACTCATATCTCTCTGGCCGCACTCAGTTCATTCAGCTTAAATCCCTCAGATCCCAGCCTTCCCCTGTTCTATTCGGAGTGCCCCAGGGTTCTGTGCTCAGGCCCCTCCTCTTCATCATCTACCTTCTGCCCCTTGGAAATATATTTCGCTCTTTTAACGTTGATTTTCACTGCTATGCAGACGACACCCAGCTCTACCTCTCAAGTAAACCAGGCATTCTGTTTCCACCCTCATCTCTCACAAACTGTCTTTCTGAAATAAAAACCTGGTTCACTTCTACCTTCCTAAAGCTGAATAGTGATAAAAACCGAAATTTTGCTCTGCGGTTCAAAATCCACACTATCTAAAGTTGACAGCTTCTCCATCCCAATTGACAGCTCCTTAGTTTCCCCCTCACCTCAGGTTAAGAGTTTGGGTGTCATCCTAGATAAAGATAAAAGATAAAAGATAGCTCTCTATCCTTTCACTCTCACACCTGTAATATAACCCGGTCTGCATATTTTCATCTCCGTAGCATCAAACGTTTACGCCCCTCTCTCACCCCCCATGCTGCATCTATTCTTGTCCATAGTCTTGTCACCTCCCGTATTGACTACTGTAATTCTCTCCTCTTTGGCCTCCCTCACAAATCCCTCTATAAGCTTCAGTTACGTCAGAATGCAGCAGCCCGTATCATTTCCAAAACTCCTTCTTCTCATCACATTACACCTGTCCTTAAACAATTCCACTGGCTTCCAGTCAAATATAGAATCACATTCAAAGTACTTCTCTATACATTCAAGGTCATCCATAATCTTGCCCCCTTATATCTCTCAAATCTCCTCACTATCACACCCTCTTTCCACTCATTCAGATCCTCCTCTTCCATCCATCTCTCTGTCCCTTCTGCTCGTCTGAGTACCATGGGGTTAAGAGCTTTCAGCTGTTTCAACTCCCTCCCACCCAACATCCGTAACATTGATTCCCTTCCTCTCTTTAAATCTAGACTCAAAACTCACCTGTTCAATGAAGCATATTCTCTATAATTTTCGCTATAATTTCTCTATAATTTCCACCCTAAATGTCTCTTGTATGTGTTGTGTCCTTCTGTATGTTTGTTTCATGCATTTTTGTAAAGTGTCCTTGAGTGTTGTGAAAGGCGCTTATAAATAAAATGTATTATTATTATTATTATTACTTCTTGTTACTTTGTACTGTATTTATGTTCATCTGCATCTCCTCAAATATGGTTGGGAAATTTCTGCTGAGATAAATAGGTTTAAATAACAGGATTGGATGCCTAAAACCTCTGCACAGTACTGTATTTCCTTTGCACTATTCTTGTGAATTGGTGAAGGCATTGTAGAACGGATGTAAATACTGGTCATGTTGCAAGTAAGGGCAGTCCCTGTCCATTCGTGAGATTAGAAGCAGCTTTGGAAGAGTGTAGATTGTACTGTGTATGTGCAATGTGAGGAAAAAGAAGAAAAAAAACATTCAGTACATAATTTCACACTATGGACTGTATTTTCAACCCCAAATGATTGTTCTGAAAACATGTGCCTAACTTCATATGTTTAAAGAATACACCAAGGATGTTGTAGATTTAAGGTATTATGTAAATATATACTGTAAATATATTTATCTGATGATAGTTTGGACATCAGGACATTTTTGGTAAAGATTTTAAATGCTAGTTTTTTTGTATTCTGTACTGTCTATTATCTGGACTTTCGAGTCCGTCTACTTGCTGTAAATATTTAATTTTCCATGAAAACACTTTGAAATTCCTCTTTTCTGCATTGAGATTAAAAACTGAAATGAAAAAAACAAGCAGGTCACTGTACTGTTTGTTTTCATTGTATTTGTACATGGCTGTTTATCAGGTAGGATGGGGGTTCAAATCTCAATCACCAGTGTAGTGCTGGAGTTGTGAATGTTCTCATGCACATCAGCCAAATGTAAACCGCTGCCCTTAACCCACAAAAAAATAAACACACACCTTAATTTATTAAATAAGTGGGCAGGGTTAAAACTGATTATAGGTCATTAACACAAGTTAACAGGTGGGCATTTCAGGTCCAGCAAGTCAAATCCCACCCCAGGATTTTGTTCCGACTGCCTAGGCTGCTCTGCTGTGGCTCAACCCAGCCAGGAACAACAAAATCCTGCAGCAGCATTTGACTTGTTGGACCTGAACATTCAATTTTTCTCATTCAAATCAGCATTACTTAAAAAAAAAGCAGACATTAAAAGAGAAAAGAGCTAAAATCAACATAAAACTTTAAAAACAAGTACTAAACTCATTGAAACCTTAAGTGTATTTCTCCTAACATATCTGTAGTACCTTTCCCTGATTTACTTAGACTTCTCAAGCCCACTGCAATAATTATTGCAACCCCTCCCTCACCCCCAAAGAAAAGCCTACTGTGGTCAGGGCCTATTATTGCCTTGGCAAAGCCTACTTGGTTGTTGTCACGGTCAAACACTGTGTAGTACTGCCCAATGAACACTTCGCCCAGAATCCACAGCGGACCAGCTGGGGGAGGGATGTCAAGAGCCATGAAGCTGCTCAGGCAGATTGCTTTACCACCCTGGCTTTCCTGTTCACACAAAGACACAGAAACGTTAGAGAGAATGAAGTTGTCTTCACAAAATATTTGTGGCTTGATTGTCCCTGGTAAATGTTCACAGCATGACCTAGCTACAACATCATGTGACCTTTGGAGGCAAGACTTCTGGTCACTCCAAATCGTCAATGTGGCTTTTACAGAAGTGCTGTTTGACCAAATGCTTCACAGCACGCTGTGCCATATGATTAATCAGCTGTCATATCAGAGGTTACCTTTAATGCGATTAATCAGCAAAAAAAAGCCCAGCTTTGTTCTTGCTGTGTTTGTTTTTTCACCAACCTTGAAAATGTATTGGTCTCCAGTCAGGGTGTAGGACTGTCCACCCAAGACAATGGAGATGGTAGGAAGGGACGGGACCTTCTTGCAGTCAACCATATACTACAAAGAAACAAATGAGTGCTTAAGAACATCATTAAAATAATATACAAAATTAGTTCATGATTAATAGGTCTATGATTTCAGGACTATTATATACTTACAATAGAGTCAAGTCATACCTCTCCCTGGATGAGGGGAATAGCTCCAATGGCCTTCTGCCATATCAGCCAAATATGGCAGCCAAAATCTCAATATCAGCCAAAGTCTCAATATCATGTAAAAGTTTAGTTGGACAGACTGCAGCACTCTGTGCAGACAGACCTCCCTTTACAATGGCCAAAGTGTAACAAAAAGCAGAGTCAGTGGACAAACACTTTAGCATGCATTCCCACCTCTCCAAGCCTGGGGGAAACAACCACTTCAATACAGGACACTTCACAGCCCACAAGAAAACAATCTCAACTAATGTAAAATTAGTTTTTGCCCTTTTAGGCAGAACAGCTAATTGTCTACATCAGGTGTCTTCTGCTGGGCTGTCTCAGTCTGATTAGGTTTAATTTGCCTTGTGTTATGTCTGTGACATTAGGGCTGGGCAATATTGATTTTTTTTTTTAAATGCGATATATGATACAATATTTGATGTGAAAAAAAATAGGACATCCAATGACATCCTAGAGTTAAACTTAGCATGTATAAAGAAGAAATAAAGATCAAATTCAAAGTCAAAGTCATCTTCATGCCAGAGCTCTGTCCAGAAACCCAATCATCCAGCCCAAATATTCATGTTTATATAATATTGAGCTTGATTTCTCATTTTTTACTTATACTCTTATTTTATTTTCTTATTCTTTCGGCTGCTCCCCTTGTTTTTTCAATACAAACGTAGAAATTAAGAATACTTCTACCTTTAATTAGCATGAAGGAGAAATGTGAATGTGCTTTCTAAGAAAGGTTCATCTGTTCAATTTGTAACATTTTACCTAATTAGATGATTTTATAAGTTTTATGATTTATCATGCAGTTATCACGTGGGACACATGGCTGGTGAACTGCATAATTGGGCACGTGGTTGTGGCCTTAAGCAATGTGCCCTTGCACCCTTATGCAAAGGGAAGAATTCTGTTGTTTTGTATGAAGTATAATGATAATGAAGGTGTTTATTCTGTGCTTACATTCAGGTGCCTTTTTGCAAGATAAACCTTTGTCTCAGTCTGGAACAGGTTATCATCAAGGATGATGTCTCTGTACATCTTTTCCTCAACCCTGACTAGTCTCCCAGTTCCTGCTGCAGTGCACCACGCTTCACTATAGGAATACTATTGGCTAGGTCAGGTGTCGGCAACCTTTAACACCCAAAGGCCCGGTTTCCACTGAAAATAAAACACTGGGAGCCGCAAATAATTTTTGACATCTAAAATGAAGATAACACAGTATATATTGCTTTTTCTTATATTTACACTTTGTATAAACAATTATAGGGTGTTTGAAATCCAATAAATTAAATATTATTTATTTAATGAACGCTTTCTGAAATTTTGAATTCTTAAAAAAAAAGAAACCCGCCAAGTTGAAGGTCTCTTTCAAATTAATTAAAAAGCTGAAGTTAAATTATTCATGTAGCAAACAAAAGAAAAACATGCTGTGAGCCGTCATCCTTATTTCCTTACCTTTGGGCTTTCAGAGTGTGTAGCGGAGAGTGGACCTGAATTAAAAATATACACTGGAAAAAGCACTATGTCACTAAACAATGAAAAATAAATATTTGCAAAATATCTGAATAAATATTTCTTTGAGCTGGTTAATGGGACTTGACTCCAGTTTCCTGACTCCTGTATGCTGAATTTCTAACAGACTTCTGCTCCTGAAGCTCTGCGCAGAGCATCTGCAGATCGGGGCTGTAAGAAGTCACTTTGCAGGACTGTAACCTGTCATCTGTGAGGTGTGAGCAGTGTTTGTTTTTAACATAGTTCATGGTGGAGAACAGCTGCTCACATATACATATATATGTGGATCTGAAGATCGACAGGACTTCAAATGCATATTTCTTCATGTTAATATAGGTTTCAGGGACGACATTCCATGTTTTAAACACAAGTTTGTCCTGGAAGGTTCTCAATATCACTCCGTTTTTAACTCTGAACAAGAGATTCTTGAACATCTTCAAGATTCTCTGTCAAGCGCATGAATTTGCACACCCACATGCCTTTGTCAGCTATGTCAGTTAGATCCAGATCTAGATCCAGCTCTGGCTTCAGATTCAGATCCGGATACAGATCAGGTTGATTTACACCTGCCGAAAAATAATAAAGTATAATTTTAGATCACAATAATCTTCCAATTTAGAATGAAAGTTTAAAAAATAGAATTAACACAACAAAATACATTTCAATTAAATACTTATAAAGCATTAAGACACACGGAGCCGCAGTATAAGGATGAAAGATCCGCATACGGCTCCGGAGCCGAAGGCTGACGACCCCTGGGCTAGGTGATGAGCAGTTTTCTGGATAGATGGTTTCCTCCAGATATAATACTTGGCATTCAGTCCAAAAAAACTATCTTTTTTGTTAAAGAGACAGTTTCTGTCTGGCCACTGACTAAGGCCCTCCTACCATGATCACTCAGTTTGGACAGGTTATCAGCTATATGAAGAGTCCTGGTGGTTCCAAACTTCTTCCATTTACAGATGATGGATGCCAGTGCAGCAGTACTTTCTGAATACTCTCTGAATGCTCTGTATATACTTAATGTCATTAATTCTAATTAGTGTTGTACTGAATCTCAAAAGTGACAGATCAGATTGGATCACAGTTTTTAAGTCATGGATTTGATACTTTTCAGCAAAAAAGATAAAGGGGAGACCAATGTGAGACTGTAATTTTACTGTTTAATTTTGTGTTACTGCTTCGTTGCATTAGTGACTTTTACTTTAATAATATTTGTTCATTTATATTAGTAGTATTTATTTTGATATGGTCTGTGTGTGATGAACTCAAATGGACTGATTGCCTCTCACAAATTGTGGAGAAGTCTTGTTTCTTGCCTGTTGTTGTTTATTTTCTTATTATCACTGATTTTGCTTTCTTTTGGTTATATTTAAATAAAATATTACCTGCATCTTTGTCCACCTCCACCTCCAAGCCCATTGCATTGTGACATGAACTAACATCCACATGTGTACTCTTAATATTCTCTAAGGAGCTCCCATCAGCTTCATTAAGATCTGCTACACACTCCTCAATTTCTGAAATGATCTGAGGAAACAGATACACAATTTACACTTTATTTTATAAACAATTAAACAATGTGCCAGTGCTACATAATTAAAATTCAGGGTTGGTTTCACTTTTATTCAACGTAATTTAAAAAGATTAAAATCTAAGGACCTTTGAAATTTACTGAACGGCTTATTTCAACAGCAATGACAGAGGGGTTTCTACAATCACATTAACCGCCAAGTCAGACTCACTCTTTCCTTCAGCTTCATTAGATCATCTCCAGGATTACAGACAAGTTCATTTAGAGGATCATGAAAATGATTTTGGTGAGACGGCTCATTATTTGCTCTCTCTGCAGCATAAATAAGAACAACTTTAAAAATAAGAACAGCTGTAAAAAGAGTCTGGAGTTATT